>JAODXP020005777.1:0-10640 GCA_027497455.2 Sardinella longiceps | reverse complement strand
AATATAATATAATATAATTAGGCCTAGTACTGTCAAACGATTAAAATTTTGCAATGATTAATCGTGATTAATCACTTTTAATTGCAACTCATTTCCTCCAGTAAGAATTTGCATGCTAGGGTATTAATATGTTGGATCCTTATTTTGCCCTGTAAAGGCCCTGATACTAAATAGTTAGTTTTGTTCGTCTCAAATGGGCCAATTCACACCTATCCCCTAACCCCCAGGGATTCCCCAAACATGTTGTTGGACAGTCAGGAACTAGGCCATAATCTTTGTATAGTATGACTTGCCGAGCCATTTTCTATCTGAAATTGAACATAATACATGCCATAAAAGTGGAACCATATCCATCAGGATTAATCTGAGTTCATTTTTTTAATCTGAGTTAAAAATTTTGCCAGCACTAAATATAATATAATATAACTTACTAACTTACTTACTTACTACCAAATATAATATTGCTATACAGGAGAGTGAGGGGACAGTACTGCCATTCTGGTCTGTGTAGGCAGCTTCTCTGCTGGTGGTATTTTTAGTCAGAGTGCTGAAAGACGAGCTTTAGAGAAGAAAGAGAAAAGAGCACTGCTCTCTCCTGACAACACAAAGAGATTTTTCAGGTCAGCCCACACAAACATACAAACACACACACACACACACACACACTTACACAAACATACAAACACATGTATACAGTAAGATATATGTCCTCCTAAGATCCCAACCCACATAAACACACACACACACACACACTGTAACGATCGCCTATGGAACACACACACACACACACACACATGCATACTGTAAGCTACTGTATATGTCCTCCTAAGTCCCAACCCACATGAACACACACACACACACATGCATACTGTAAGCTATATGCCCTCCTAAGTCCCCACCCACATAAACACACACACACACACATGCATAAGAGCAGAGCGAGCGCGCACATACACCCACGCACACACACACACACACACATGCATAAGAGCAGAGAGAGTGCACACACACACACACACACACACACACACACACACACACAAACACCACACACACACACACAAACACGCAGCAAGTGGATCTTTGGAGACGTTGACAGTTTTAGACAACATGGCTAAAAGATTGGTCTCTGTGTAGTCGCTCATTTTCTGCAAGACCCAAATTGCATCAGCCCTTTTTGTACAACCTCAGCAAGTCACACACACACACACACACACACACACACTGCGACCTAGGCAAGCCGTGTCTTTGGGATGTCGGGTGGTCGGTAGGTATAAGAGTCACGAATTCTGAACAGCTGGACATTGACAAGGCCGTCACAACCCTTGCCCTCCAAACAAACGAGTAGTCATGGCGACAAGGCCTCTGACTGTGACCCTAATTACAGTGAACAACTAGTGTTCTATTTGACATAAAACAAACAAACAAACAAACAAACAAGACAATTAGACCCAGCTGGAGAGAACAGCAGCTAAGTCAGGGGTTTTGTGTGGTTGATGAATTCACACAGTTATGACTGACTGCAGCAGTGTGTCGCTCTCTCTCTCTCACACACACACACACACACACACACACACACACACACACACACACACACACACACACACACCCTGCCTGCTTCTCACAGTCATGTCTGACTGCAGCAGTGTGTCACACACACACACACACACACACACACACTCTGCCTGCTTCTCACAGTTATGTCTGACTGCAGCAGTCTCATTTAAACACACAGACACACACACACACACTGCCTGCTCCTCACAGTGATGACTGACTGTGGGAGTGTGTCTCACACACAGACACATACACACAGAGTATATGCTACATGCAGGGTGCGATTTGGTGGGGGGGATGGGTCGGATTTCCTAACCTCTGGTTTTGGTATCCCTGCCTCTGCTTGAATAATTTTATCTCCGGTGGGGATAACATTTATCCCCCCTTTATATCTCGTGACAGTATGCAAGCAATGCGACTAACAAACATCTAGTGTGCAGCGAATTATAAAATTAAAAAAATTGCGTCCTGTGTTCTGAATTGTGTGCGTGACAACTCATGGCTCACTTTGCCTCGAACTTTATCCTATAAGCGCAGGTGTTTTTTTCTCACTGGAAAGAGCTATAGACGAGAAGGAAAACGAAAGGAAACTTCATAATATTATCACATTGTTTGAACAACTTTGTGCAAAGGAAAACGAACTGTTTGGCAAAGGCACAATTTAAGTTTGATATGAAATGTGTGTAATGTCAACGTATCAGGCAAAAAATCAGCCAGGTGTGGAAAATGACCAATAAATGGCATAATCTAGGCAAAATGCTCAAACAATACATTAAGTAGGAAGGCCTAGTTGGTCCTATTTGCATTGGCTATTTTTTATGCTCAATGCCCTGGCTTTCCTCACAGTTGCAAAAAAAAAAAAAAAAAAAAAAAAAATAGGTTAACGTTTCCAGCGCACTTCCGCGCGTACCGTCGGATCCAACGAATGTCTTGGGTTGGGTCAACATATCTCTGAGCTATCAAAGTAATTTGGCTATTATCGGCTACATTAAACAATGTAATCTGCAGCACTTTATTTAAATATTTAACACACCGCAAGCAGCAGGAGGGTCTGAACGAGAGAGTTTCTAAGTTTTGTGAAAAATGTCATTTGTCAGGATTGCGCTCTACACGCAGCAGCAGCAGTCACATGAACTGCGGTAGTCTACTTCAGAGGCATCTGGTAGACACTGTGCTGTAGAATAGATAGGCCTTCTAATGGCATGATCGTTTTAATGAATCGATAAGCAGAATATTTTGTATTTTCTTTTGGGGGGGGGGGGGGAACCGGGCATTTCTAGTAATGACGTCACCAACGCAATACCGTTTCAGAAACATCCCCCCCTCTGTTTTTTTCACAAATCGCACCATGGCTACATGTGCATTCCCTACAAACCTCACACACACACAAACACACACACACACCCACACACGCCGCCTGCTTCTCACAGTTATGACTGCATCAGTCTCACTCACACACACAGACATTATGCTACCTGCCTCACACAACTATGACTGACTGTAGCAGTTACACACACAGCCATACACACACACATGCTGCCCGCTTTTCACAGATACGACTGCCTGCAGCAATGTAACACACACACACACACACACACACACACACACACACACACACACACAGAAACAAACTGTTTGATCTAAATTCAGTTCGCAGACAGAGAAACATACACACAGTAAAAGATAACGACACATATATGCACAGTGTGTCTTGTACGCTCTGTCAGCCGCCTGAAACAAAGAGAGCATCTCAGAAGCTCATAATGTCATGCCTTAGAGGAATTAGTTCATTATTGCACGCGTGCACACACACACACACACACACACACACACACACAAATACACAGACACAGTCACGCACACACTTCCTCACACAAGCACATACACACAGACAGACATACTTAAATACACAGAGGGAAACAGATACACATATGCACACACACACACACACACACACACACACACACACACGCACACACACAAGCGTCTCAGGGTGTTCTTGTGTGAGAAGAACATTCATAATGTCTGGTGTAATGTAATAAATCTGATTCAATAGTGTAAGGTTTAATTACAATTAAACCAGGGGCTCAGGCAGTGTGTGTGTGTGTGTGTGTGTGTGTGTGGGTGTGTGTGCAAAGATCATGGAATAGTGTGTGTGTGTGTGTGTGCGCAAAGATCATGGAATAGTGTGTGTGTGTGTGTGTGTGTGTGTGTGTGTGTGTGTGTGTGTGTGTGTGTGTTTTAACAGACCCTGGTGGCAGTAGCAGCGAGGTGATGGACGAGCTCTGGGAGCACCAACCAAAGGCCCACCTCCACCCTCTGGTGTGTGTTAACAGGATGTGTATGTGTGTGTGTGTGTGTGTGTTTGTGTGTGTGACAAGTTAGGGCTACTCACCACCAGTGCCAGCCTGCATTCTACAGTAAGGCTCTGCATGCTATCACCCTGTATGCTAGCCGTGCTGTGCTAACCCTCTGCTTGCTAACAGCCTGTGTAGGGCATGGGAATCTGACGTCAATTAACCTAGCATGCTAAGTAGAATCCAGTAGAATCGACAACATTTTGTGAGGCCATGCTTCCTGTTCTCCTTTTGGAATCCTGTATGAAATGCTCGATGTAACGGTCTTTCTTACTGCTTCACTGGCTTCACGTTGCCACAGACATAATTTCTTTCCATCAGTAGTGTAGAGGGGAAAGAGCTTGTGACAACGACCCCATTTTCAGACGTTAATTAACTCTGTGTTATGAAAATGAGATGCATACAAACCACTGTTTTCAGTGCATTCTCAACGGCAAAGGTGTAAACTGGCCTCACATTATGGTGGCAGAATGGTGGCCAAATACCCAGAAGGAACTCCCCCTTCCTAAGCTCTAGGACTAAGCTAGCCTAGCCTGGCGAATGCCAAACTAAAAATCACGAGTGATATTTAGCCTGGAGACCTACCTATTGCATCTCTCGTAGTGGAAGCATCGTTTACAATTGTCCAGAGCCGTTTATTGGGCACTACGAATGTCTATCATTGCGTCTGTACATAGCTCAGAGCCAATACCAGACCCACCAGGTGACGTAAAATGCAATCGAGGGCCGTACTTCTCCCTTTTTGTTCTGTGATTGGATACCGAAAGCAGGCGAGAAAATCGGTCATGGTCACCATGCTGCTTTGCAGAGTGAAATGAAATAAGCGCGCAAAGCAGCATGGGAATTCCCAGGCTAAAGCTAGCCCTCTATTTGCTAACAGCCTGTATGCTAACTCTCAGTATGCTACCAGAGCCTGTTTACGGATGCAACCAACTGTGTGCTAAATAGCATGCTTAGCCTGTATGCTAACTCTCTATATGCAAACAACAGTCTGTATGCTAATGCTCTGCCGTCTGTTATAAGCCTGTAGCCTATGCTAATTAACTCTATGAGTTCTGCTAAGTGGCTAAAAAGCTTTATAGATTAAAAATATTAGCCTGATTGCCTTCGACTTTCAAAGCTCTGCAAGACTTTGGTCTGACCAAGAGCCTATAGCGCTGTAATTTCTCGAAGTGCATGGTTGACCCGCCTCCTTCTAATGCCTCGGTTTGCTACTGGTCGATGTTAGAAAATGTTAGAAAATGCTTTCTGAACGGAACAGAAATGGGGAACTCAGAAATCCGTTCAGATCAGCAGTTGGCCAGACCAGCGACAGTAATGCAGAAGGTGTTACGTCACTGGGAGGGCGTGCCAGGCTATAAAAAATATGCCCCTAAAACTCAACTTGACTGCACTGCAAGGGGGGGCACAGGGACAAGCACAGGCACTGTTGTTGTGGGCCAAGGAGGAGGGACATTTTTCACCAGTCAGGCAGAGGAAGAGTATGTCAGGAAACTACCAGGGAAAGAGAGGGAGAGAGAGAAAGAGAGGGGGAGAGAGAAATAGAGGGATACAGAGAGGGGGAAGAGAGGAGAGAGTCATATTTATGACTTTGGTCTGCTCTTTGTTCCATCGACCTTGGGGATACAAAACACATTTTTATTGTTTATCACTCCAGTGTTCAAGCACACACACACACACACACACACATATACACAAACACGCACACACACATCCCTCTCTATGTCATGTGATATGCTGTCAAAGGCTCTTGTGTTAATTCCTGCAGCTGGATATTCTGACACACACACACACACACACACACACACACACACACACACACACACACAGCATACATTTATGTTTGTTCGGCAGAGGTCTGGAAATGATGTGTGTTTAGTGGACCAATGTAATTTGGCAGCCAGTGACACTCTTGTCACTCTGCCTGAGATACACACACACACACACACACACACATAGGCTGTGTCCGAAACGGGGAAAATGCTGCCTTTGAAGGAAGCATTTGGTGGCAGCGAGGCATCAAGGCTTGTCCGAAACGAATAAATACATAAAATCCTGCCTATGAAGGTACCTTCGTTTTGGCCAGTTTTGAAGGAAGCATCGATGCAGAGAGTGAAGGCAGCGAGGCAGCAAGTGTAACAGGTTGAAAGGTCCCCCTTTGTATGAATATATAATTGCACAAGATCTGGTCTAAATAGTTTCTATGGTACCCTGATACAGTTAGGGGTTCCTGGTAGCCCCTCCTTTCTCCCCCCTTGTCTTATGTTCCCCTATCTCCTCACTCCTTCCTGTTGCGTTTTGGTTTGGATTGAGGTAGGTTTGGAGATTTAGGCTAATCCTAATCTATGTAAATATTGACATATAAAAGTGCCATCTATAGCTTTAATTGTAATTATTTTATTTGTATATATTTTATGTGCATTATTTTTGGGTTATTTTTGCATGATGGCCTTTCTGTAAGTTATGTTTATGATTTTGAGACACGCCACATGTGGGGATTAGCCCCACTGTGGATTCCAGTGTAGTTATGCTGTAGTTGCTAACTCACTGTGATATTTCTTTTTGTTTCTACTGTATTTAATCATTTTAGGAGTGGAGGGAGCCAGCTAACAGGGACAACGTTTGTATGTGTGCCTTTCTGTGTACAGGTGTGCCATGTTTTTCTTATATCTTTGATTACATTAATGTATAGTATTTGCGTTACGTTACGTACGCACCCTGTTGCGTTTTGGTTTGGATTGAGGAGTGGAGGGAGCCAGCTAACAGGGACAACGTTTGTATGTGTGCCTTTCTGTGTACAGGCAATAAAACATCTTTGCAGCGGTAATTCTGGGTCGTCAACTTAATTCAACACAACGCAGAAGTTATCACCCGTTACACAAGCCACTACCTTCCTGTTTCGGACATAGCCCATAGTCACCCTGCCTGAGAGCTCCTTTGGTCTTTCCCTGCCTCAGTTACACACACAAACACACGGCACACACCAAACCATATCAGTGCAAGAACAATCATGTTTGTCTGAAACAATCATGTTTGTCTGTACTGGGCGTGGATGTTTATTTGTGTGTGTGTGTGTGTGTGTGTGTGTGTGTGTATTTTATGTCCCCTGTAGGCCTGTCTGCTTTGAACACTGAAAGTCATAATTAGCATTCCTGTATTGTTGAAGTGTGAATGTAATGTTGCAGAGGATGTGAGCTGTGTGTTTGCTAGCATTCCTGCACTTTTTAAAGGAATGCTCCACCTTCTCCACCTTTTTTAATGAAAATTGATTATTCGACCCCTTACCTGGAGTTACATAAGTGGGTAAAAGCATTTTTGATCTCAGTGCATGTATTTTCCTCGTCTGGCAACCCCAATTTTACCTTTTCTTAGCTTTAGCTTCGCATAGGTGCTGAAATGTGAAGTTGCCAGATAGCAACTCAGTGGCTACATTACATTCCAGCGCCTATGCTAAGCTAAAGCTAAAATATGGGTGTACTAGGAAAATGCATGCACTGAGATTCTACCCACATAACTAACTCCAGATAAGGCAGTTAATAATCCAATTCCATAAAAAGGTGGAATATTGCTTTTAAGTTTGCATGCTGCAGAGGCTGTGAGCCTGTGTGTGTGTTTGCCAGCCAGCCAGCCTATCAGTTTCTGGGTCAGGCCCTACAGCTGCTGAGAACTAGCCTGGCAATGCCATCCTACGTACCTCCGCTAAACATTTATCTCCATACGTAGTCTGGTCCAAGTCCCCCTATTTCCGTTTCTCTCGGTTGCTCTATGGTTTAGCCAATCAGCACACAGTTTAGAGCGATGTCTCAAAATTTTGTAGTCCTACAGGATAGGAACGCGTTTGTTATCCCCCCCCCCCACACACACACACACTTTCGAATTACATTCACAAAATTGGTACATGGCATTAGCATCCATGATCTTGAGGATTTATTGCCACTACGATGTCAAAATAGATCAGAACTCGCCAGAGATCTGTTATTACTGAAAGCGAAAGTTGTAGGCGTGAGAGAATACGTCATATCTAAACGGAAACCTATTTCAATTGCATTGGGCCAGACTGTATGACATAGTCAACACTCCGCTTTTTGCCCAGGCTAGCTGAGAACCACCACAGAACAGACACAGACATAGAACAAACATAGTTTTTATCCTGGGGACACAATCAGTGTTATCTTTCAAACGCTCAATGGTGTTTTTTGCCCCCAACAGCACCATCCAGGCAGTACAGCCTAAAAGGTACTACCCTTACCCAATTCCTAACCCCCTCAACCATCATCCTAACCCTAAACCAGTGGTTCTCAAACTTTCCCCACTTTGGAAGGTAGAGAATTTTCACGCCCCACCTGGAAGGCTCAATTTGCACACAATACATGTATTTCCCTGAGGAATACTTTCCAATGCCATTGGAAAGCTCAATTTACTTAATATGCACATATCTGACAAATATAGCTGTGAATTTGGGGGGCATGGTGCGACTGGTGGTCGATCGCAAAGAGATGTCTCGCGCCCCACCTGACATGTGTCTGCGCCCCACTAGTGGGGCCCGCCCCACAGTTTGAGAAACACTGCCCTAAACTGAGTGGAGTAGTGCCTTGAAGGCAGTGCTGCCTGGAAGGCACCGTTGAGGGCAAAAAATACCAAAGACCCTTTCAAACTAGCTCTCCACACAATAAAAAAGCTCTTTCTATGGCACTCACTATGACCAATCAGCGCAATGAACAAGCCAATTCAAAAGACCTCTAAGCCCATCCGCAATGACTCTTACATACGTAGCACTTTGTGATTGGTCAACCCTCACTGGCTCTTGGGTTGTTCATCCGTATCCATGGTCTGAGGACGGTCTTCTGGGGCGGGTTTACATTGGTAGAGAGACTACCGGCCAATAAGCGAAGCTGATTAGACAAGCTGTCCAATCGTTTCAAACCAGAACTGAATGCCCTCCCTCCTGCCCTATAATCGCGTCAGGTTAAAGAACCTCCAGACCATGAATACAAATGAACAGCAGTATTATAGTCTGGCTATGTCAGGCTACTATTCAATATCTACATTTCTAGTCCTCCCATACAGCAGGCGAGGTATTGAATACACAATGCAGTTCTGTGTGTACAGTATATGACCTTTGCATTCCCATAGAGAATTTAGAGTTAGAGGCCATAGTTTTGAATATTGTTGTAGGTGTGTGTGCTGTTTGACAGTTCCCTCAGCAAAAAGTAGTTTACTTAAAGTTTATTTTATGACGTATACTTAAGTATAAGTATGTCAAGTATACTTCAGACTATGTACTTTTAGTGTACTAGAAAGTATACTACAACCGAATTCCAAAAAAGTTGGGACACTGCATAAATTGTTCATAAAAATGGAATCCAATAATTTACAAATCTCTTAAACCTATATATTGTTCACAATAGAATATAGATAACATGGCAAATGTTGAAAGTGAGACTTTTTGAAATGTTATGCCGAATATTGGCTCATTTTGGATTTTATGAGAGCAACACATCCCAAAATAGTTGGGACGGGTAGCAATAAGAGGCCAGAAAAGTCAAATTGTCAGATAAGGGACAGCTTGAGGACCCATTTGCAACTTATTTGGTCAATTGGCAACATGATTTGGTATGAAAAGAGCCTCCGAGAGTGGCATTGACTCTCAGAAGTCAAGATGGGCAGAGGATCACCAGTTCCCCAAATGCTGTGGCAAAAAGTAGTGGTCCGAGATCACAAAGGAGTTTCTCAGATAAAAATTGCAAAGAGTTTGAAGGTATAATCATCAACAGTGCATATCATCATCCAAAGATTCAGAGAATCTGGAACAATCTCTGTGCATAAGGGTCAAGGCCGGAAAACCATACTGGATGCCCATGATCATTGGGTCCTTCGATGGCACTGCATCACATACTGGAATGCTAATGTAATGGATATCACAAACTGGCCTTAGGACTACTTCCAGAAAACATTGTCAGTGAACACAATCCACTGTGTCATTCGCTATAGCCAGCTAAAACTGTATAGGTCAAAAAAGAAGCCATTCCTAAACATGATCCAGAAGCAAAGGCGTTTTCTCTGGGCCAAGACTCATTTAAAATGGACTGTGGCAAAGTGGAAAACTGTTCTGTGGTCAGACGAATCAAAATTCAAAGTTCTTTTCAGAAAACTGGGATGCCATACCATCCGGACAAGGACAACCCAAGTTGTTATTGCTTATTGTTAGCGCTCATTTCAGAAGGCTGCATCTCTGATGGTATGGAGATGCATGAGTGTGTGTGGCATGGCCAGCTCACGCATCTGGAAAGGCACCATCAAGTCTGCAGTCCAGATCTTTCACCCATAGAAAACTTTTGGTGCATCATACATAGGAATACATGACAAAGAAGACCTAAGACAGTTGAGCAACTAGAAGCCTGTATTAGACAAGAATGGGACAACATTCTCTCCACAACTTCTCTCCACAGTCCCCAGACGCTTGCAGACTGTTTTAAAAGGAAGAGGGGATGCCACACAGTGGTAAATGTGTCCTTGTCCCAACTATTTTGGGATGTGTAGATGCCATGAAATTGAAAATCAACTTATTTTCCCCTTAAAATGATACATTTCCTCAGTTTCAACATTTGATATGTCATCAATGTTGTATTCTGAGTAAAATATTGAAATTTGAAACTTCCACATCACTGCATTCTGCTTTTATTCACAATTTGTAAAGTGTCCCAACTTTTTTGGAATTCGGTTGTA
>JAODXP020005775.1:7500-10727 GCA_027497455.2 Sardinella longiceps | reverse complement strand
CTTCGTTCAGTTACGTATTGCTAAGGTTAAGGGCCTCTCATTGTCCGTTCTCTACAGCACTATGGCCAGTGCTTGTGCATAGGGACCAGAACTTGGTGCTACGCTCCCTGGCCAGGTTACTGGTGACAATGCAAGTGTTTAGAACTTGTCACAGTGGTAGCATAGCGGCTAGGGAGCCTGACTAGTGAACTAGTACTAGTCTGGAAATTGTGGGTTGAATCCTGCCTGCTACCTTTGTGGCACTGTAGCAGAGACACTTATATAGGAGGGGACAAATCACTTCAGAAGTCCTCCCATTGAAATGCACTACGGCCGTTCGTAACGCAAAGATGGAGGAGTAGAGAAACTGGAAGTCCTGCCTTACAGTGGAAATAGCAAATCACGTTGCTGAACGCTGTTTGACTGACGGTTAGCTTTTTTGTTTACTACCTCCGTCACTATGGTGATAGCCATGCCGCGATTGTCAGTGCAGGCGCAGTAAGCAAATTGGCGTTTTAAATAACGTCTGATTTAGCTTTGTTTTAGGGTCTGTCTGGTAGATTTTGGCTCCGTTCAACTCAGATTTAAACGAGGATTCACACCATATACGACCAGCCAATCTGTACTTTTGGATATTTCCCCATTCATTTTGGAGGGTCTGGTCTTGTTAAGCCCAAATAGCTGCCCGAAGGCGTATCCAATATGACTTGCCTTAGATTAGAAGGACTTTGACTGGTCCCGAAGTAATAGGAAGTTGACAAATGTAAGTCGCTTTGGATAAATGTTTTCTGCTAAATGCATAAATGTAAATGTAAGTCTCACACATCCTTGATGAAAATATCTATTATTGCTTGTAATTGTGTCTATGGTGAATATGCTAGCGTTTAGAGCTAGTCACATAAATAGCTGACTGGAGCTATATGAGGCTGCCTGGAGCTATATGAGTGCATTATCAGTGTCATTGTTGAGTACATGAGACATGCGTGTGTGTGTGTGTGTGTGTGTGCACGCGCGTGTGTGTGTGTAGGGGTGGGGTGCAGTGATAGACTCCCTCTCTGAGAGTTATATAACCAGGCTGGCCAGATGTTTGCAGAAGAGAGAGACAGAGAGAGAGTGGGCGCAGATAGCTGGTTTTCAGCAAGAGATTGAGATGGACTTCGCCCTTTTTGTCAAAGCTGAACTAAATGACCCAGAAGTATTGATCTGGCAAATCACCAGTGTGTTTGGGAGCTGCCCAGAACTACAGCCATTCAAAAGCTTCACTTACTGTAGACCTGTGTAGAAATCACAGTTTGATTCTGCTGAACCCATCCTGTGTGTGTTTAGATGAATAGTGCTTGAAACATGCAGAGTTGACACACACACACACACACACACACACACACACACACACACACACACACACACACACACACACACTCTAACACACACACACACACACTCTATCACACACACACACACACACACACACACACACACACACACACTAACACTAACACACACACACACACACACACACACACACACACACACACGCACACTTAGTGCAATAACAAAACAATACAGGTTATTACGTAATAGCACCAAACTAATATAACATTGGATAACGTGTGTGTGTGTGTGTGTATGTGTGTGTTTGTGTGTGTGTGTGTGTCACTTAAGAGAGGTTGCCGTGGGAGGCCATAAAAACAGTGTCGTCATTGTTCCCTTCCCCTTATCTAACAGTGGGGACAACTGCCTCAATTTCACACACACGCGCACACACACACACACACACACACACACACACACACACACACACACACACACACACACACACACACACACACACATACACACCACATCAATACAGTTGAACATAGGCATATACAGACAACATACACTCATTCAGACAAACACACACACACACAGACACACATGTGCACACATACACACACGTGCACTCTGTACGTCAGCCATACATATAGACATGCTTGCTAAGCAAATATCCCTGTCCTGTCCTCTAGGAAACAGAAGTGCTTTGGACACACACACACACACACACACACACACACACACACACACATACACACACATACACACACACACACACACACACACACACATCCTCTGAGAAGCACACAGCAGTTTTAAACACACTCATAGAGTAATATGATGTTTCCTCTTTTTCCTCTCCATTCAATGTGTGTGTGTGACCTGCCGACCTGGCAACACGATTCACACATGGATTGGTTTGTGTGTGTTAGTGTGTGTGTGTGTGTGTGTGTTTCCTGAAATCCTGGCTGCACGTGTCAAACATGGACGATCACAATGCTGATCTCCATCATCCATCCCCCAGCAGTTACTCAGCGTGTGTGTGTGTGTGTGTGTGTGTGTGTGTGTGTGTGTGTGTGTGTGTGTGTGTGTGTGTGTGTGTGTGTGTGTGTGTGTGTGTGTGTGTGTGTGTGTGTGTGTGTGTGTGTGTGTGTGTGTGTGTGTGTGTGTGGAGGGAGGCCCATCCGCTTCACCTCAATGATGCACTGAAGGAAGTAAAGCTGAGTTTTCCTCCATGTCTGAAACGTATCTTTATGCTACAGATCCACCAACTCGACTGAGAGAGAAACAAACCGAATTCTACCCTCAATAACTGCGTTTACATGCACTTAAAGCTATAATCCGCCATGAATCAACACCTAGCCCTGCTGTTTTATACTGCTAAGCGCTACTGAAAGCCACTTCAATGATAAAATTTTGTGCATCGTGAACCGAGTTTGCGAAACGGCAGCTAACACTAAGTGAATGAGGCATGTCAAAAACAAAACCTAATCAATTTGCTTTCGTTTTGAAATGCCCCATTCTGTTAACGTTAGCTGCCGTTTCGCTATCTCAGTCTGCCTTGCATGAAATCCAGTGATTGAGGTGGCTAACAATAGCGCTTTGCACTACAAAACAGTAGGACTACGTGTTGATTCACGCCGGCTTTCTCCTTTAAGTTTCCCGAATACGAGGCTTATCATGGTTATGTTCATCTTCAGGATAACATGAATGCAGAGATTTCTCAATATAATTTCCCTGTTTGCATCATAAATAATATTCCGGTCAGTAATTAGCATTCTTTTTGGTGTTCTCACCAAAGGATTCTAAAGAGCGCTGCTTGATTGTCTTGGCGCTTCTTGGAGTTTGGAGCTTCATGCTACAGAATCCTGATTTCTTTAGGAGTAGTCCACTTCAGAGAAACTGGGATAAGTTCTTATTCGGGATGCTGGATT
>JAODXP020005775.1:0-2500 GCA_027497455.2 Sardinella longiceps | reverse complement strand
TCACTCAATTAATCAATTAGTAGAATGGAATACAGTTTTCTGATTGGTTGACAAGGTGTCTGTTATGTCTTGATAACAAGACACCTGAGAAGTTTATCTGGTAAAAAAGTTTCACTACCGCTCCATATCAATGCCTTTTAATATGGTAACTATAGCAACAGTAAGCAGTAAGCAATCTACTTTCACACAAAAATAGGGCCCAACCAAATAGTTAATTTAATTTAATAGTTAAGTTAATTTCGTTGTTAAAACAGTGACATGTTCCCTTTTTTTAAGCACTCGCTTACCATCTGTATGTTTGAGTTGCAACCGCGTCATTCGCTACCACCTGATCCATTATGTCCCTATTGGAACACCTCTGCGGTGCGGCCGTTATCTCTAACCTTACCACCCACATGGAAGAACTCTGGGTCTCTTCACAGACTCACAGACATGATTTGGCTCCATTCTTACCTGTGTTTAACCTAAATCTCATCTCTCTCTCTCTCTCTCTCTCTCTCTCTCTCTCTCTCTCTCTCTCTCTCTCTCTCTCTCTCTCTCTCTCTCTCTCTCTCTCTCTCTCTCTCTCTCTCTCTCTCTCTCTCTCTCTCTCTCTCTCACACACACACACACACACACACACACACACACACACACACACACACACACACACACAGGTGCGTGACTCTCTGGAGAAGGTGAGGGAGAAGATGTACGGCCAGTTTGGGGGGATGCAGCAGACTGTGGACAACCTCACCAGAGAGATCAAGGTACTGAAGATACACACACACACACACACACACACACACACACACACACACACACACACACACACACACACACACACACACACACACACACACACACAAAGACCTGCACTAGTGTTTACAGAATAGGGCAGAAGACTTAGATTATGTTACAGCATTGTCACGTGCATATCCAACATAGTAATAGACAAAGCAACACATCACACTCATCTTAGAATGGAGTTGCACATCAACATGCAAAATCCTTCAGCTGAGCAAGTCCAGGTGAGGAGCTTAGAGAAGCTAACTAGCCAATAGTGTAACTAGCCAAATGCTAACTAACAAGAGATGACAGCATTAAATGGCAGTTGCAAAGCCTCTGAACTTATCTAGCTTCTAGATTAGTGTATTGCTGAAGGACCTCTTGAGCTAGTTGTTAAGTGAGACCTGCTTATTAAGGTATCTTACACACACCTGAGGTCAGGTGAATGCCTCGCTGAGGAAAGGTGTGTGTTGTGTACAGTATGTGCCTCCATGTTGAGGTACCTGCTGTTGGGAAAGGGTGTGTGACCTATGTGTGTGTGTGTGCCTCTCCCGTAGGCAGCTAACTCACACAGACGGAGTCTGGAATCAGAGGTGCGAGTGCGGACGGCAGCGATGGACAGTTTTGACCAGATGAACAGCAGCCTCATCACAGCCAACATCGACCTGCAGGTACAGTACTAGTGCCCCCTAGCGGCAATCAATGCAACTGCAACCACACCTTTGCTACATTGCCCTATTTGCTTGGTTTGGCAATAGGCCTCTGCATGCTTGCCTCCCGACCACCAATCGACCTCAGTCTCAACACACACACACACACACACACACACACACACACACACACACACATACACACACACCACCAATCGACCTCAGTCTCAAGTGCAACAGCACCATTCAACTTCCTCAATCAATGCAGTAGAAACCGCATCTCAGACATACTGTATTGATTCTTGGGTTTAGAATGACAGGCATGTTTGCCTTCACACAAACATCAAGTTAAAGCATGAATTATACACTTTTAGCTAATCACTGGAGAAGCAAACCGCAGCCCAGACGTACTTTATTGATTCTTTGAGATGGAATGAGAAGCATGTATGCCTTCAGACAAACATTAAAGGGACACTATGTAACCTTTTGGCTCTGTTTGAGGTACTGTATCCTTTTTATCAGAGAATTTGTTTGGGCACCATTTCCAAATTTGTTTGTGTGACATGTAGTCATATGAAGGGTGGTTGAATGCAAGCTTATTGTATTTATTGTGGGGGATATGAAACCAATTAAAAGAAGACCTAGTTACAGCATGACATTGTTAATATTTTACATATACAGACATCATTAGCAGTGCCAGTAAGAATCTAGATCTAGAAATGTCTGGAAGGTTTTATATGCCTTTCATGTAGCTAATTCCCTAGTTTCACAGTTAAAACTGCGTGTCCCTGTAAGTTAAAGCAGGAATGATATACTTTCTAATGTAGAAATCCTTTTCTTGGCCTGGCTTGCTCTCAACTGTACTGTTGACATTGTGGTCAATGTCGTAACGTGGACCGCTGCCTGCAGTAGCATTGACTTTACAGTTGGCATGGCAACGAGTATGCTTGCCCTATGACCCCGTGGTCATCTTAGCAACAAGCATCCTCACACACAAGCATCTATGAACAACCACCCTGCATGCAAAAAATGCACTGAACTAATTGACTTTCCTGTTGCTAAACATTCCCAAAACTATACTT
>JAODXP020005774.1:0-113435 GCA_027497455.2 Sardinella longiceps | reverse complement strand
TATTCAGTTAGTGTTAGTTGCCAGTTCACTGCTCGATGATGAATCTATGTTATATCAAATTTGTATATATTCTTTTTCCTTCCTAAAGCACTTGGTTAGCTTGGACAACAGGGGTTGATTTCCAAGTAATATTTCACGAGAGATCCTTTTTGTTCAACATGTTTGTTCTGGTCCATCTCTAAATGAACTTGGATAGAAAGTAGTCCTATAAAGCATAGATAAACACAAGTATTATCACTAGAGATGCAGGATTTGAACTCTGCAGCAGGTAGGAACCAGCTCAATAATAAAAGAAGAGTTAGTTGCAGCATGTCATTGTTCAATACATTACAATTCTTTTGGGTTTGGTTTATGTTGATCCAAATTCTTTCATTCTCCTCGCTATCTACAGCAGTCCATGAGCTTGTCCAACGGGACCTTTTATATTTAGAAGATAATGGCCCATAAGATCTGTCAAGTGATTCATTTTTAGCTCAACCAACTACATATGTGACACTACTGTATGTGCTCTTGTTAGTGAAAGGCTGACAAAAGCTAACTGAATATTGCTGAAAGCTCACTTTCAGTTTCATTACCTTTGCAACCATGAAGAACACTGAATTCACCTTTGGTTGTATAACTTGCAAGTTTGCTACTCAGTCACCATTGTACCAAATTCTGTCCTGTCCCTCCTACAGACAGAATTCAGCAAGGGTAAATGGGAGTAATAATGCTTGGAAGTATCGCTGATGCCGCGTTTGCAAATTATATACTCTAAAGCCTGCCCCCTGGTGGACAAGAGTTTGTAAATGATATACTGTATATGGCTGGCCAAATGACATACCTGTTAACAAGTGGGAACTCGACATACAGTAGTCAGCTAGTAAACATTTTTTGTACTTTACAAGTTGACAAGTAAAATATTGAAGTGTTTACCTAGTTAACAAGTGTGTATGTTCACATGCTCTGCGGGTCTGGAACTAACCAATTGAAAAAATATATTTGATGTGAAGTGTTTGTCATTACTCTGCCATTACTAGGCCTATGTATTTTGTGTTTTGTTTTATTGATTTTAGTTATTTCTTTCTTGTAGTACTCTACACTGTCTTTCTTTTCCCCTCTGAAATAATGCAATTTCACCACATGCTGTACAACAGTAATTCTATGCATGTGAAAAATAAACTCTTGAATATTGAATCTCTCCAGTAGAAGAAGACTTTGAGGTTGGTAGGTTGTGTAATGTAATTATGAAACTGTCATACTGTTAGAGCTTCATCAGTGGAGATTTAAATGAGAAATTAACTAGTGTTTGCTGAAATGAAACAAAAAATCAACTGGCAGGAATGGGACAGACTACCTCCCACCACACAAAACAGGAAACACAGACATGAAAAAATACCACTGACCTCAATCCAATCTGCAGTGCACAAAGGCACCAAAGCAACAGTGTCCAAGCACACATGACCTGAGCTCATCACATCAGTTGAGGTCATGTGAGTGAGAATGATTCTCCAGGTGCCTTCATTTGGACATACAGAGCAAGACACTACTAGAAGGTTTTAATGAGGGAAATGTGAATTTTAAATCACACTAACCAGAAAACAAAAGCTTTCTCCACACCTCATGACTCAGAGAGTCATACACAAACACTGTAAAATACATTTTCAGTCCTAATGTCATTATAAGAATGTAATACGATCCTTTACAGAAGGTGCTTCAAGATGTTTTGGTGTAGAAATAAAAAGCAACTTTTTTCCTACTTTTTTCTTTTGTCTTTCAGAAATAAACACGCTGGTTCTCTATTGCACGGCTACAACAGGAATGATGAAAGGCTTGCCAGACTATATACAGATTGACATTGTTGATGATAAAGTCCTCAGTCATTAGCCCCGTTTCCATTGCATGGTACCAGCTCGGTTCAGTTCGGCTCGGATCGCTTATTTTGCTTTTCTACTGGCAACATCTGGTAGGCCTACTGGTACCATGGAACCGGTACGATTTTTGGTACCAGCCGGTACCACCTTCAGTCGAGGTACCAACCGTGCTGAACTGGTACTATACTATGACGTGTGGCTATTGCTGTTACTTGAGTGGTTGTTATTCTTGCTAGCGTCATAATGCTAACATTCTAAACAAGCCCAACAGCTAGCTCAGCAGTTAACTAGCAGTGTTAGCACGACAGGATTGATGGCAGGGGAAATAATGTCATCTCCCTAAATAAAGGTGCTGTATGTGGCAAACAGCCACTTACCAAGATGAAACAAAAAATTTATTTCATTCACTGTAGCGTTTTTTTCACGTTGGTGGCGCTACCATAGTTTACTCTACTGTTGCTATAGCAACCAGTTTCCTTGAACTGTACTTTTTGTCCAGTGGGAAACGAAAGGTACTGTGGTACCAGCTCGGCGCGGTTTGACATGGCACGCTTTAGCAGTCAATGGAAACGGAGCTTATGACAGTACCACACAGAAGAAAGTCCCTGCACAGTGCATTAAGAACCATTTGGATCAACAGTTCTGGAACTGGAGCATTGAGGACACAATGGTAAAGCAAATGGTTCTCATAGAAAATTTGGAATGGATTGAGAAACGCAAGAATCAGACAGGTGAATGCAAATGCACATAATTATATTCACACCAACTCTTCTTCCTCAGGTTGTAATAGATGTATGTAACCCCTGTAAATTTAGTATTTAGCCTATTAATTGCTTATGTTGTTGATGTTATTCTGTGTATCGTCTCTGTAGGCATCTCAAAGTGATGGTTTACACAAACTTAACTGTTTATTTGCTTTGTTACATTAAGTTGAATAGAGAGATTTTATATTTGAGGGAGCTTGAGCACAATAGATAGAATGTGTGTTCTGTTTACCAGAGAAACACAAAATTTGGGGATCTTCAGAACCATGTGTGAAATGTCTGGCACAATTGTCTATGCGTTCATGACTAGTGCAAGCTATTTTGTGTGAGCGCATGGTTCGTTTTTCCGTCAAGTAATTCGCGTTGTCTAATTAGCAAATGACTTTGCGTCCTCGAAGGTGTGGCTAGGAGCAAAGCACAACAGATGCTATTATACAGATGCAGAAAAGGATCCGCCACTGACTGGGAAAAACCTGGTCATTCGTCAAACCTGATCATTCGTCAGTGACGCATTCCTGAAATGCTGGGCCCTATCATGCAGACAGCGCAATGCGCGTTCGCGAGTGGCACAAGCTGTCATTGCTATTTTGTGTGAGTACATGGTTCGGTTTGTTACATTAAGTTGAATAGAGAGATTTTATATTTGAAGGATCCGCCACTGATTGGAAAAAACCTGGTCATTCGTCAGTCACGCATTCCTGAAATGCTATTTTATGGGCGCACAACGCAATAGGTAATGCAGTCCTCGTTTCAGCATAACAATGAAGCCCACAACAATAATTATAACGATCAGAAAATCATTATAATGTCCAGGAAGATGTGGTTAACCACAATCTATTAGCCTGCAATAGAAAATGCGCACGGATATAAGAAGCGGGACATGGAGAATCAAGTTTACTTTCGCTTTCGAATTAATATTCCGAGATATTTATCAGGACTAAATCAGCTTCCTTCGTGTCTTGTGCAGCCTGTAGACATCAATTTAATATTAATAGACCCATTATGGCTCTGACTATTACTAGACCCGACGTGTGAGCTTGCTAGATATTCAATATTTTAATTTCTTTAAGTGCTCAAGGAGGAGATCCACTGGTATGTGTAGCAATTCACCAGGCGCCTCATGCTCTGCGTTCTTAAAGGCAATGAGAGATTGATCTGTCATTGGTTATGTCTGCGTTACACCCACAACACACCCATGATTAATTAGGCATCCTAAGTCCAACCTTTTTGAACTTTGCGCCGGCGCGAAGTTCATTTTCTTCTGCGGCACACCCCCAAAACTATATGCGCCACACGTCAAACGACATTTGGGTTGATGACAAATAAGCCCTAAAAAAAGGATTTTTAAAAAACTTCAAATATCATCCCTAAAAAGTGTTTATATGTGTGGCTGTGAGTCTAAACGTAACCAATATGTAAATATTTTTTACATTTTTTAATTAAAATAAGTATTTATATATGAATTTGTCAAGGTAGTGCCTAAAACTGTCATATGGTGTGACATTAAAACAATTTGATATAAAATAAAAATTAGGTATTTTTTTCTTCTTTAATTTACGTCAATGTACTTATTAATCATGTTTGCTTTGATATGCAACATTTGCTTGTGAATATTTAGGATAAAAACTTAACATTTGACAAGTTATTATGTCAAGGAAGAGAATGGTCTGAACTCTAACCAGATATTTTAGCGTATTTCTGACATTCTTTGTCAAAAGTTGCTCAAAATTCTTGAGATTCTTGCAGATGTCATTTCATATATTTCATATATGATTTTTAAATTGAATTCGTGTTTTTACATATATTTCAATATAAAAATGCAGTTTGGTCATAGAGTGTGACAGAAATGTCATATAGTGTGACTGTACATTTTCAATGTCCCAATGTAATAACAATGTAATAACAATGTCACTCCATATGACATAGTGTCACTCCATATGACATTTTGACAGTTTATCTAATTTATTAGACAACTAAATACAGCTAGATATCATTTAGCATGCAACTGACCACATGGCAGCAATGCTTTCTAAGAATTCATAAAGAAGATTTGTGAAAAATAACCATTTTTATTGCAAATGATGTCACACCATAAGACACAAATTTTTGGCCACAATTGATGATGTCGGATATGGAGCTTTTTATATAAAAATCTAAAAGGCAGACCTGACCTCCTGACCATGCCAATCACTCCTGACATGCTATTGTAACTTCCTGATTAAGCAGGATCCGTGTCATGGAAATGATGTCCAAATTAATGCCTGTTGAAAATATAAAATATAGTGTCACACCATATGACGTCCATTGTAGGGACAAAATATATTTGATTAGAACTTAGTTGGACGTTATACATGGGCATCGAAACTTTTTGTGGTTATAGAAAACATCCACTTATTTTATTTGCCTGATAAAATTTTAAAGTATTTATACTTTATATGGATATACATTCTAATTAGGAAAATCACACGCATAGTGGACAGTCACACCATATGACATTTTTTATGATTGGATAAATGTTTTATGTCAAAATTTAAATACAACACCAACAATTTTAGTATGCAGGAAGTTGATCCTATCAGACCAACAACATTTCCATATCAATTCTTAACAATTACCATTTTTTATACGTGTGTGACAAAAGGACAGTCTGAATTTTGCTATCCGTCATCCACCCATTTGACAATGCGTCATATAGGGCCCCAAGAGTCACAAAAGACAATTGTGCGAGATTCGTCTTGTACGATCTTTGAAATCGGCATATCTGGGATATTTTTTCAGACTCTGGTATTGTCAAATCTCTTTTTATTCCTCTTCTATTCAGCAGGAAAGCACGTATTACAGTGGATGCAAAGCTGTCAGTGGGATGATGATACTGGAGGCCCTACTGGAAGTTATGAGCGGTCTGGGTATGATGGAGAGGACTTTCCTGCTCTGCCTGCTGTGAAGGGAAGAAAATTCTTTACTCGCTTGCTGAAAAGATCTTTGGATGTCTTAAAACAAGAGCCCAGCTATTTTGAGACTTGCTTTAAGCTGCTGAAAAATTACATCCTTTGTGGGAAAGAGTGCATGGAGCCAGGTACAACAGCACACACAAACAATTTACAATTTATAATGACAAAATATGTTATTTTCATAAATTTAAGTAATGCAAACCTGTATTTGTCCCCAGAGGGCAATTTAAAGAGTAGAAAAAAGAGAGAGGATTAAGTAAGACTTACACCTCTGGAAAAAAATCTAAGCAATTGAAAGTGAAGATAATATATAAAACTAGAATAAAGCGCAGACCTAGCGACTAGCGCAAGCTATTTTGTGTGAGCGCTTTGCATCCTCAAAGGTGTGTCGAAGGTGTGGCTAGGTGCAAAGCACAACAGATGCTATTATACAGATGCAGAAAAGGATCCGCCACTGACTGGGAAAAACCTGGTCATTTGTCAGTCACACATTCCTGAAATGCTATTTTATGGGCACACAACGCAATAGGTAATGCAGTCCTCGTTTCAGCATAACAATGAAGCCCACAACAATAATAATTACGATCGGAAAATCATTATAATGTCCAGGAAGATGTGGTTAACCATTAGCCTGCAACAGAACGCGCACGGATATAAGAAGCGGGTACGTAACATGGAGAATCAAGTTTACTTTTGCTTTCGAATGAATATTCCGAGATATCTATCAGGATTAAATCAGCTTCCTTCGTGTCTTGTGCAGCCTGTAGACATCGATTTAATATTAATAGACCCATTATGGGCAATTTAAAGAGTAGAGCAAAAAAAAAAAAAAAAGAGAGAGAGAGAGGAGTAAGACTTAAGTAAGACTTACACCTCTGGAAAAAAAGTCTAAGAAATTGAAAGTGAAGATAATAGATAAAACTAAAATAAAACGCCGACCTCCGCC
This sequence comes from Sardinella longiceps, assembly GCA_027497455.2. Taxonomy (NCBI): domain Eukaryota; kingdom Metazoa; phylum Chordata; class Actinopteri; order Clupeiformes; family Clupeidae; genus Sardinella; species Sardinella longiceps. The sequence continues at coordinate 106,921 of JAODXP020005774.1, read as the reverse complement.
ATGGCAATGTGGCCACAGACACAATATAATTTCCAGATCATGTTCTGGATGACCAATCGCCACCAAAATCAAATCAGTTCTTGCTTGTCCCAATATGCATATTGTCTGAAAATTTCATCCAAATCTGTGCAGTACTTTTCGAGTTATCCTGCTAACAGACAGACAAACCAATGCGACCGAAAACATAACCTCCGTGGTGGAGGTCAGATCTAGCCTACTTATGATCTACTTACAATGGAATGTCCATTGGGCAGTTTTAACCACAAAATACATCAACTAGAAAAGCACTCGGAGAGCGCAGTCCTCCACCAAGACAATGACAAACAAGACAATATAAGCAGCAAAAGATCGTCCTCCCACTTGCAACCAGCCCCCCTCCCCTCCCAATTCTCCCCCTTCCCCCACTTCACCCCTCTTGACACTAAATTGCAAGCATATGCATGCATTTCCAGTGATCACCAACTGGCGGCGCTAGACCCTGCACAGTGGACAGATGTTATCAGGACAGGGTCCTGAGTCCATATACCAAGCTGGGTGATGATTCGTCAAACTGTTGCAGATATATAATGTTTGACCACCAGGAGTGCTAGAGAGTTTAACATATTTTTTTCCTACGTAGTCACGACCAGGTCTTCAGTCCATACACCAAATTTGGTTGCATTATGTCAAAGCGTAGCCGAGATATGATGTTTGACCACTAGGAGGGCTAGAGAGTGTAACGTATTTTTTTTCCTGGTCAGGACCGGGTGAAGAGTCTATATACCAATGAAAAAGTTTTGTGAAGCATGGTCCAAAGATGATATGTACCAAGTTTTGTGTCACAACACCTCCAGGGGGTGTTGTGAATCATGGATCACCACCAAAATCGAATCAGTTCTTCCTTGTCCAATACAAACGTGGTCCGAAAATTTAATCCAAATCCGTGCTGTACTTTTCGAGTTATGTTGTACACAGACAGACAGACACATACACAGACTCACACACGCCGGCAAAAACATAACCTTCTTGGCGGAGGTAATAACAAAGTCTGGTGCCCTCTATAGAGGAAATGATTGCCAATGGAGATGCATCAGACGCTTTGCACGTGAAACTATGTGAAATTGAATGGTCAAATTGGGCTCTTATGTCCAATTGTCTTGATATTCTTGTCCTTTGTCTTGCTGACAGGACTCATTGCCTCAAACAACAGGGCTCTGGGTAAAAATAGTTAGTAGTTAATAGTTTCATGAATTTCCTTTTGCTCTTCCTCCAGTCCCCCCAGTAGTGTCTTTATTCCAGAACTCCTCCTCCACAGTGGTGTGTCATGCTACAGGTTTCTATCCTAAAGCAGTGAACATCACCTGGAAGAGAGACGGAGAGGAGGTACTGGAGGATGTGAACATAACCGAGACGCTGCCCAATGGGGATGGAACGTTCCAGAGGAGAGCTTTGCTCACAGTCTCACCTGAGGACAGGTGTGAAAGCACATACACCTGTGAGGTAGAACACAAGAGTGGACTCATCATCAAGACACTGATAGAGGAAAAATGTAAGAGAGCTTTGGAAGTACAAGTTTATTATAAGGTTCTGCTTTGCAAATATTCTTTAGATTTTTTGTGATAGTGGTTCATAATATTTTAGTCAAGTCACGTTTATGTATACAAACATTATCTGAAGTGGGGGCTGTTGTTGAAGTAATAGTATCACAGTTGATGCTCTTTGTATTTTTTCCCAATGTACCCCAGGTAGTACTTTGAAATGGCGTGAGATTGCAATTCAAATTGAAATTTTGATGGCCGGTGTAATTGTCGTTATTGTCATTGTCAAATTCTTGCAATGCACAAGACAAGGTAGACAAACAGTTTATACCCATTTCATATCAGACATTTCTGTTGCTGTAGCAATGTTGCAATAAACACCATTTCATATCAGACATTTCTGTTGCTGTAGCAATGTTGCAATAAACACCTTTGTGTGTTTTACAGACCAAGAGGCTGCATCTGTGTGGCTGGAGCTATCAAACAAGGTAAAACACATCTGGATTTCTATCACGTGAATGTGTGCTGTATGTGTTTCTTAAGAGCCTTTGTTTCATATGTGTGCTTTCTCCTAGATTGACAAAGCTACCGTTGGATCTGCAGAACCTGTGATTTCATGGTATGTTATTGCTTCTTCTAATGCTAATATACCAGTAAGAAAAATAAAGATATAGCTTGACCTTAACCTCGATATGCGGGTGTGTTAGTGTAACAACCACAGATTCATTTCAGTGCAGTGCATTTCAGAAGGCAGGTTAGAACTTGCCTTCTGCCTACACACTGTGAAACAATCGGGCAGGGGAAGGGAGGATGATTTTCTCATGTGATAAGCATTTTTTGAAACAGATTGTATTTAAAATTGGGTAATGTTGAGGAGGAGACATTTTATGGTTTACTATAAACAAGAGACCACAAGCACACTACACACGTGAAAGAACGGTTATGCCTTCCACCAAGAAGCCAGATGTTGTAATATAACCTTCATAATCATTATCTGAATCTATTCCACAGCACCAACAAATTTCCTACATACTCTTATGAGAGAAGACAGGATTACTAGTATTTCACCTTTATCCATCTGCAAGGGCCTGCATCTGAAATCAAACAACTTTTCTGACTGGTCTCACTGCCATTTACAGTAATGGAACATTGGAAGGATTTTTGAGTGAATGTGTGGCTCTCACATAGCCTATTAGTTAAATCTTCTATGACTAAATGTTAACAGTCAGTACTTTTCTTAGTTTGACCAGATTTTACTGAATAATTGTCAATAAATATTTACTGAATTGCCTATCATTCAGTTAATTCAGAGGTCAGAAAAACAAGGGAAACAACTACAAAGTCAGATGATCAACAAAAGGAAGGTACAACTTCACCTTCCTTTTGTTGACACACACACACACACACAAAAACACACACACACAAAAAAAGTTGATACCAACTACTGTGGCTTGCTGTCACAGGTTCTGCTGTTTTTGTTGTTGATGTTGTTATTCCTTGTTACCTCAAGTTGTCTAGTTTGCCATCAGTGATGTCAATAGGAAGAATATGTTATTGTTTACAATATCAGGTCATCTGTCGCCATCTGCTGGTAAACAAAAATCCAAGAGCTGGTTTTGTCTTTGTCTTGTACTATGATTGTGAGATGACTGTGAAAATAATAAAAAATAAAAAATTATCAAGAGCACACACACAATACATATGCGTACACCTGACTTACTCTGACTCTCCCCCCACCTCTCTTTCTCTCTCTCTCTAGACAATTCCAGGGTTATGGACGTGACATTTGCATGCATTATTGATAAACACAACACTAACCCTGCAACCCTAGCAGTAGCATATTTCACAATTTTGTTCATTTTCTTGTGGCATTTTGTTCATCATTAATGCATGTAACTGTCACACTGGAATTGCCCATATATCTTGACTGAATTACACTTTGCAATAGGCCAAAAATCTGTGATAGGCAACCTGAATGCAGATGGCCAACCTACCAGCCACCTGTGACAAAACTGCATAATCATGCCCATGCATGTAACTGAGATGGTAGATGTGGGCAGGGGGTGGGGGTTCTATGGCAGAATCCCAAAATTTTTGTAAGTAATGGATGTATATTTTGGACATGATATCATTATTTTCAAACCGTCCTGCCCATTTCAGGTAAATATTATGACTATATGACTCTCCACAACTCCTGAAAAAGAGGCCTGGCCTTTTATAAAGAGCAGAAGAGAGGGTGACTGATAGAGGTGGCAGTTGGCATATTGGAGTTGATCTCGACTTAGGAACATGAACCATCTTGCTCCGCTCCGCCTATCCACCTCCGCCTTACCTGTACATCATGTGACACATTTTTTTCACAAACACATTTTAACGGAGTTCAAGACAACAAAACCTTGGAGCCATACTCCATCCACAGAGATAAATAGGAAACATACTTGGCTTTAGCCTATGCATCATGTTTTTACTGTAACTTTTGACTGCTATTTGTAAGAGTTGAAATCAACCAAAGGATTATATGGCTGGAAAATGAAATACATTCTCATCATTGTCGTCCTCGCCTTGTGCATCAGGCGCTCTTCAGCAGGTAGGCTATGAAGAACAAAATTGATCATTTAATATTTCGGAGAATGATAAGTTAAGTGGAGGGGAAGACTTGCATGGACCTCACCACCCTTGCAAAGAGCTTCTTTCTTTAAGAAACGTTATGGGCAAAGGCATTATTATTATTATTATTATTATTATTATTATTCCACAAGTTTAACAGCTACCAAGCGTATAACCCAACAAATAGGCTATCATAAACATTCAGGAACAAAACAGTGCACAACAAAGTCTAATGTTTAATGTTACCAGTTGGTGAGTTTGAATAACAGGAGGACTATGGATTGATTTACACTGAAGTTCTCCTCCATACAATAACAACAATAATGCCATTAAAACAGTATTGACTTAAACTTTTGAGTTAGTCCTCTTTGAACCCCTTACTGTCTGCACTAGACACGCTCTTCTTATCCACTACCATCAACTTCAAAGAACTTAGAGAAGCTAGTGACGTACTTCCGCTCAATAATTATTTAGCTCCAGCGTAGACCAAGGGGAAGGCCATTGGCCAGTGACTTACAGTAGTTTTGTTTTTGTAGGTTGCTTAGAACCACCAATTCAATAATTTCTGTCGATGTTGCAATCCAATAATAACAAAATATTGTAGGCCTATACATTCACTGAATGAGGATTAGACAATATGAATGTTAGCAGTATTTTTTGTGCATGTGCTAATGCGTTTATCGTCGGTGTGTAAATTGTTTTTTTTATTATTATTATTATTATTATTATTATTATTATTATTATTATTATCTTAATGTTATTCAACCTGGTTCTCCCAATATCGCCATGTTAGAAAGGCTTTTTTTTTTTTTTTTTTTTTTATCTCCATTTCTTTACAGCCTACTACTTTTGCTGATTGTAAGTATTATATGCATTCGGAGCCATGTGGAGTTATGATTCAACCAATCACAATCAAGGACTGGTAGCCTGGGTACTCCCATGCTGGGCTTGTTTTCATTTCGCTCTGCAAAGCAGCATGATGTCCAAGGGCAATTGATGAAGTGCTAGTTGATATGACTACGCTGAAAAATAGTTCCAGAATTGTCATTTTTGGTAATGCAGAGAGAGAGAAATTTAAGTTTTTGCTAAGGAGTAAACATGTTATTCTGAAAGTATACATTAAAAATGCTATTTCAGAAAAAACGCAAATTCTCTAGCGCCATCTTAACCCTGTAATCGCCGTTGCAATCACCTTATCCTTTTATATTGGAATCCAGCGCTCCCTGTAGCTTTCCACCAATCAAGTTCGGAGGGAGGGAAAACCATAGGTTAATGGGATAACAGCCTCTCGATCACAGCTGTGAGCAAGCCACTGACAACATGCTACAGCGAGGGAGGGATTTGAGAGGCCGTTGAGGAGCGTTGTAGAGACGGGGAGGGACCAATGAGTTTCATGATTTTGATTTTTTTTGTCTCAGAATTACGTAAACTTGCCGAATACAGCAGTGTACGATGAATTTCATTGTCAAAATCATAGCCATAGTAAACTAATCATTACAGCCCTACAGACAATTCATTGGAAATTGCTCTTCTTGAGCCCATTCATGACACTTCTGTCAGTGGTACAGGAATTTTAACAAATCATGGAAAATTAATATCAGCCTAAATCTAAGCAAGAAAACAAGTCATCGTTTGCCCCTTCTCTTCTCTCTTGCATGATAAATTGACTGATTTTCCCTTGTTTATTGTTCTGACATGGTGCTGTTAACCAATCACAATCAGTCATAGTGCTCTGTGTATAGAGAGTCGAAAACCAGGCTTAGCCAGTATGTAGCTCTGTTTCAATCAGCATTATCATCTTGTTCGTTTGTCTGACTGATCATAGTTCCATCCTATTGCATGTAGAGGCAGTTTGAAAGCCCACTCTTATTCCAAACAGAGCATTGCTGCACAGCCAATCCTTCATGGCCATATGTAGCCGGTGGCGGTCCGCACCGCACACGGGTCTCGAACCCGCCACCCCGCAAGCTACAAACTCCCGGCGTGGGAGTGGAACGCTCTAACCAACTGCTCAAGCCAAAAGCCCGAGCTTCTATCTCAGCGTGTTAGAAGCGCCCATGGAATTGGGTGATGAGGATTTACACACTACCACCGAGCTAGCCGCGTTAGTTGGCCTCCGTTACACTCACCCTCCAAATCCTCACTCCCATCCGGGTCACGGCACCAATGTAGCCGGTGGCGGTCCGCACCGCACACGGGTCTCGAACCCGCCACCCCGCAAGCTACAAACTCCCGGCGTGGGAGTGGAACGCTCTAACCAACTGAGCCAAAAGCCCGAGCTTCTAACTCAGCGTGTTAGAAGCGCCCATGGAATTGGGTGATGAGGATTTACACACTACCACCGAGCTAGCCGCGCTAGCTGGCCTCCGTTACACATACATTATTTGTGCTGTGTCCTAAATGGGATAAGTGCTGCCTTCGAAGGAAGCATTTGGTGGTAGCAAGGCATCAAGGCATGTCCAAATCAACCTTCAACATTCTATAGATTATATTGATATCTTTGCAATGGCCCCTGAACAATTAAATAAACAAAAAGATGACGATTCTAATTATCTAACTTTTACGTCGTCTTAAAGGAGACATAGAATGGAAAACCACTTTTACATTGGTTTTGATGAATTAAGAGAGGTTGTGGACGGTCAAAGAGCTATCATGAACATGAGGCATGGTTCTGCCCTCTTTCATATGGAAATACTACATTTAGAAATAGCCATTAAATGATAGGCGAATTAGAACAAAGCCTACAAATGACGTCAAATAGCACAAAGCCATTGCAGTTCAATTAAGGTGCCCAGAGTGAGGCGTTGTTTAGGCAAAAACCCATTTCAATACACATCTTAAATATGAGGTGTTAACTAGGCTCGTAAAATATCACTTGGTCTTCTTTTTGACAAAATACAATTGAAGATATTGTATTTTAACATCAGAGAACAAGGTGCAATACTCAATTAATCCATTCTATATCATCTTTAAACAAAGCAGCTGCCTTGATACATTCTGCGGAAGGTAACTTTGTAGACAGTGAGGGAGCAAGTCACTAGCTTCCCATCTCGGACACTGCCTATAGTCTAGCTTATCAGGGTGACTGGCCCAGGCTTCTGCCGGATGTCTTTGTTCACTGTCAAAAACAGAAAACTGATATTATATAAACTATATTATATTAAATAAACATGCTATGTTAAGTTCAGTAGACATGAAATAGTGATTCATTTTTCACCAAAATTAAACATGGGGCTTTTAAATAAACTTATTATTTTTGCCCATATACCGAGCGCATTACTGGAACCTTGCTAGACAATTGTATTTGCTAGATAATTGTATTTTGTCACTACATTCTACATTTTTTTGTGTGTGTGTGTGTGTTGTTGTTTTTTCAGAGGTCCATACCCTGCATCAAGATTGCACCGTCACGTCAGGATTGAAAGGCATCTCAGACTATATACAGACTGACACTGTTGATGATAAAGACCTTGGTTATTATGAAAGTACCACACAGAGGAAAGTCCCTTCGCAATGCATGGAAAGCCATTTGGATCAACAGTTCTGGAATTGGAGCCTTAAGGACACAAGAAGAAAGCAAGAAGAGTCCATCAATCTCCTGAAATGTATGGAATCCCAGAGCCATACTGGTGAGTATACTATATCGTGGTGGTAGCTATACAGGAGATAAAAGAGTCCTTTCAACAGATGTAAAGATGCCCTGTCACACAACATTTTTTATCTACTTACTTTTGAAATAGATTAGGTCCATATGAGTTTTCATACATTTTGCAAACATCCCTGCACTCCTACATTTTTTTTTTTTTTTTTTTAGTCATAGTGGTGGCATGTTTTCAACATACCGCCACTCTGACATGAGTTAGCTTTGCCTTATCATGGCTAAACCATGATGAGGCCAAAGAAGATCCAGGACATTATTGAAAGCCAAACTGAATTTGTAGCATAGGACCTAGTCAACAGGATAAAAAAAAATCAAGATTAAAACATTTAATTGTAGTAAAGTGCATTGTTAGTCGATTGTCCTTAATTGTTTTCTGTGCCGATTTTGTGCTTATGTGAGAGCAGGAGTGAGTGCCCAACTTGACTCGTAACGCAGTTCAATAGATAAGTGTTTTTTTCGCCATTGGCATAGGCTACTTTCATAATGAAAAAAATCACCCTTAAATCATAGGCATCTTAGGCTATCTAAAAGGCTGCTGCAGTAAAGTCTGGTTTAATAGCAGTGAATAACACATAGGCCTAAATTACAAAATACCCTGTGCAGTCTATGTTCGGCACTAAGTTCTTACTTGTCCCAATGCATAAGTCCGAAAATTTCATCCAAATCCGTGCAGTACTTGTACACAGACAGACAGACAGACAGATGCTGGCGAAAACAATCTCCAAATATTTGGCATGCTAGATGTCAAGCCCATGATTGTCCTCCCAGATACTGAAACATGGCCATATTCATTGTTGATCAAAACAACATGACCCATGCGTAATGGCAATTCCATATCAACTCAACAACACACATCTTGACTTCATTACCATGGTCTTTGAATGTTTCAGATTTTCTGACCAAATATTCTTCCATGTCTTATTAGATTAACACCAAAATTTCAGCTTGTTTTCTGGTGTAGTGTCTGACATATGGCTCTTCAAATGTGGATATATGCAGCCTTAAAAAACACTGAAAATTACAGTTAAGCACCACATCTTTTTAAACCCCTTTTCTGTCTTAATGCAACAACATCCAACATCCAGAGCTTTTTGAACTCTGAGGCATTTGCTCCAACCCACTTTAAGATACATTTGGTAATTGAACAACCGTTTCTTGAAAACATTGAATTTGTGAACTATACTCCTACTGCTCAAGATTGTGATATAAAGTTACTAACAATCCAAGAAAGTCCCCCTTGAAGTATTTTGAAGTTGAAAACTTGAAGTTACTTAGACGTTCAAGGGAGTAAGGACATTTAAGTTATGTTGACTGACAAGGTAATAATCACAATTTCAGTTCTGTTCATCATTGTCAAGATCTGTATGTAGTAATTACATCAGTTTACTGCAGTGTGGTTAAGGTTTAAAAAGCCATGCAAATACCAGCTGGTTAAAAAGCTCATCAATTATTTATTTATTTATTTAAACAAGTTAACATATTGGATTAAGTTAGTCATATGCCATGTGTAGCCCTCTTTTCCCTCAGAGGGTGAGTGTACTAAGTGTTACCTGGGTCCGTGGGTAGGTTCTCACCTATTAAGCCTCCTAAATAAACTATGAGACTTAATCACCCATACAATACACTTAATGCAATAGACTAACAAATACACTAACCAGTGAGTGGAGACTGACACAATATGTAAAAGGTGTATCAAAAAATGTATTCATAAAAGGCAATAGAAAAATGTACAGTACAATGAAATGCTCAAGCAGTTAATCAAGAAGAGGTATTAAGTTATTAATTATTCAAGTAATTGGATTCTTATTATTATTCAACCAACAAGCCAAAGTGCAATAATAGCTGACAAGAACCAATCAGTAGGCTACTGTGTAAATAGATGTATAGTAAAGATGTGTATACTAGAAATGGTAAAGTTACAATGTTGTAGATATGTAAATAAGAGACAATAAAAGGCACAATACTAATAGCTAAAACAGCTGTACACTGAATCAACAATTCAAAACTACATAGTGCAATATATCAGGATAGTAGATAATAAAGTGAGTGACTCTGGTAATTAAACAGAATGTGCTGACAAGCTAATCTTCAACCCTACAGAAAACTCCAGGGTGACAATATGTAAAGATATTTCCCAATGTGATCTCGTACAATATGACTGATATGCGACCCAAACTGCTAGAATGGGTGCAGCACACACACTATGACAATCGGCACAGTTAACACACAAAAGACTGAAAATAAGAAAGTGACGTCACTTAAACTAAAACGTGGTTACAGAAAAGCCGGCATGTCAAAAAATGAAAGAAAAGAAAACCCCCGTTGCAGGCCTGTTTAGCTCCGTGCACGTCACGAAAGGATCCGTGCAGAACTACTCACAGTTCGAATGAAGATGACGTTTGAGCGGAGGAATCGCCAAAGTAACTCACGATCAGTCAGTCAGTCACGTCAAGTCAGTCAGGGCACCACTCTCTCCAAAGGCAGCTCCCTCAAGGGCTAACCGAGTAGCCTAGCTGGCAGGTAGCTGCTATCAGGTAGGAGGATGTCCAGCGTTGGCTGTCTGAGGAACCTCCAGCGTTCCGGTGACTGGAGGCGCTATCAGACAACTCCAATAGAAGATGAATAACTATAATAATACTAATACTGTATAACACTATAAAGATATCTAAAAAGTTTAAAGGTTTGCTATTTAGTCCCACAGCAAGGTGGACAGCTGGGAACAAGTGACTAGCTTGCTATCAAGTGCTAACCGAGACCCGGTGCATTAAAAAGTAGCCAAGCTACGGTCATAAACACAGAAAACACAGAAATATGACACACAATTCGGTGCCACTATTTACCGGGGCTATACTATGAAAATATCTATAATATAAGGAGTCTAAATGTTGCGCGTGAGGCGACAACTCACTCCAGCGCGACCCCTCGCGCGCATACCCCTGGAGCCGTCTGACGTGTGTGTGGATGCGTTACTCCTCTCCCCCCACCAGATCCCACCCACTGTGTGCTCTGATAGGAGGAGAGCTAAATTGACAATGAACTGGACCTATGATAACTATTATCTTAAAAAGTTATAACGTTAACAACAAACAAACAATGTAACAACTTCTAACGGTTGCGTTTAGTGTTGTGTAAAACTAGCTAGGGGGCTGTAGCTAAACTGTGTGTAAAGCTAGCTAGGGGCTGTAGCTTAACTATTTGTAAAGCTAGCTAGGGGTTTAGGTAAACTGTGTAGCTATTATAAAGAATAACAGTATTCAGTAAGCATCACGGGTTCTAAAATAACCCTGGGCTACACATGTAGCGAAGGGAGAGAACAGTGACCCCACCCGGGCTCGAACCCGCATCTCTAAACATGCAACTTGACCGCAACGCCAAAGAGCCAGGCTCGTTGGCATGGGAGTCAGAGCGCATACTCAACCTTAGCAGAGACACACTTTGACCTTAGTGACTCCATCACACTGCCTTGCCCTTCGGGAAGCGCAGCCATGCACTTCACGCATACTAGCGTCCCTCACGCATCCACCAGCCGTACTTCTCCCATCCCCAAATTACTGTATTAAATATTAAACTAGAGAATGTAATTTCAGGGAAATTACGAGTGCATGAAAATGCAAATGCTTGTATAATAATTGTAACAAATTTAGATGAGGCATAATTGGATGACTGACAGTTTGAATGGTTTAACAATTAAGTATTTGAGAAGTTTGAACCACTTGACTTAGCTAAGTTGACTAGCAACAATTAGCAGGTATGCTAATTAACATGTTAACTATTCATTAACATGCTAATTATGCTAACAATATAACTGAAAGTTAAAGACTTAGGTGAGTTGACTAACATCAATTAACATATATGCTAATTAACATGTTTAACTATGCTAACTAACATGCTGACTAGTTGGTTGCTGGTGGTTGCTTGGTTAAGGATGTCTGTTGCTACATTGGTTGCTAGGTTACAACTGTGGAAGTGGTTGCTAGGGTAGTTATCATGGTTGCTAGGTTGTTGCTAGGGTAGGTATGGTGGTTGCTAGGTTATTCATGTCGGTTGCTATGTTGGTTGCTATGTTGCAACTGTGGAAGTGGTTGCTAAGCTGTTGCTAGGGTAGTTGAGGAAGGTAGGTATGGTGGTTACTAGGGTGGTTGCTAGGTTAAGCATGTTGGTTGCTAGGTTGCAACTGTGGAAATGGTTGCTAGGCCGTTGCTAGGGTAGTTGACGTGGTTGCTAGGTTGTTGCTACGGTAGGTATGGTGGTTGCTAGTGTGGTTGCTAGGTTATTCATGTTGGTTGCTAGGTTGCAACTGTGGAAGTGGTTGGTAAGCTGTTGCTAGGGTAGTTGAGGTGGTTGCTAGGTTGTTTTATTGAGGACCTTTATTTTGAAACAATTACGGACAGAGGAAACAGTTGACGGGGGACAAAGTTGAAGACGACTGACAGTTGGAATGGTTGAGAAGTTAAATAGCTGAATAGTTTAAATAGTAAAATTATGTAACATTAGTAAATATTGTGAGGACTTTTATTTTGAAACAGTTGTGGACAGAGGAAACAGTTGGCGGGGGTCAAAGTTGGTGACAACTGACCCAGGGGGTCAAGAACGCGCAGATTAGCGGTGGCACTTTAGCATCGCCATATTTAAGTATGGAGTCACAATCCGAACCAAGGCAGCGCATGCACAAGAGTCATGCTGGGCACGAGCACTCATGCATTTACAAGTTGGTGGCCGGTTACATGCGAAATGTTATTTCTCTGGGGAGAGTAAAAGCAATATTTCATGATCTCTGGTTAGTGTTTGCTTATTTCTTGAGGAGCTTGTGAAAAAAGTGTACTGTCATGAATGCTATAAAAACTTCAGGCACGTTCTCGACAGAACTTTCTTCCTCGTGTTGTATTGTAAACAATCTAGGTGCATTATCACCACCGTCTGGACTGAAGGACTACTGTTTTTGCAAAGAGATTCAACGCGAGTCCATGCGTCATTTCCAACTTTGGAACTTTGCGCATGGGCAGCATGGGCATGGCCTGGTCTGTTACCTCCAGTGTTCACAATGGCGTTGACTGTCAATTCACCGCATTTACTAGTCTAGCCTTGGCCATTCAGTTCTATGGAGGGCGGGACTTAGTCGTTGTCTCCAGTTTATATATAACCTCCTTGCAACTGACCGTTAGATAGAGTAGTTGAAACAGTCAATACTGAGGACAGTTGTAAGCAGAGAAAAGGGAGCTGATTTAGGGAGCTAATTAAGTGACAGCTGTGACCACTGATTGGTATCACCTGGTGAGCTCAGCTCAATGTTAAGTCTATGGGAAAGTTTAAAATAGTTTATAAGTCATAGTTTTAAAAGTATAAAAGTTACAAAGTTGAAAGTTACGAAGCACAGGAATCATCAGTAAAATGCAGTTTGAATGAAGTTTCTACGTTGAACGGTTGGAGCTGAATTAAGCGCAGAAGAAAAGCTGAAGAAAAACTAGAGAATGTAATTTCAGAGAAATTACGAGTGCATGAAAATGCAAACTGCAGTTGCATCAGCATCAAATAGCATAAATGCTAATTAGCATGCTAACCACCCTACCTAGCATGGTAATAATGTTAACATGATGACCACAAGACTTAGCTGAGTTGAATAGCATCAAAAAACAAAAATGTTAATTAGCATGCTAACTATGCTAGCTAACATGCTAATAAAGCTAACATGATGACCACAAGACTTAACTGAGTTGAATGACATCAAAAACCAAAAATGCTAGTAAGCATGCTAACTATGATAGCTAGCATTTTAATAATGTTAACATGATGACCAGAAGACTTTGCTGAGTTGAATAGCATCAAAAAACACAAAAGCTAATTAGCATTCTAACTATGCTAACTAGCATGCTAATAAGCCACCCCGCCACTGTGGACTTTTATTTTGAAATAGTTGTGGACAGAGTAATAGTTGACAGGGGTTATGGCTGATGACCACTGACAGTTATAATGGCTGAACAGATAAATAGGCTAGTTGAGTAGTTTAAATAGTAAAATCATTGAAAATCAGTTATCATAGTGAGGACTTTTATTTTGAAACAGTTGTGGACAGAGGAAACAGTTGGCGACAAAGTTGATGACAACTGGAAGTTGGGATTTGTAGTTTAAAGAGACTTAATAGTAGTAAGCTGCGTTCGGAAAGGCATACTACATGCTATATACTGCATACTGCTTCAGTATATACTGAGTACTGGATGCTACACACACCATAGCATACAGTGTAGTAAGCCAAAAGTGATATTTTTATTGTAATATACTACACAACCATGTGACCAACAAAGACCTATCAGCTTTAAACCAGAGTCCGTTTACGGAGAGCCCCGCCACTCTCCATTCACCCCCATTGTACCGGTTTTTGACGGCAGTTCACCTAGGGGGTGATTGCGGGCAAGTCCAAAATACCTGGGGGCCTATGGAGCTACATGGCTAAATGTACTGTTTATACCCATTAGACGTCGGGAACTGTCAGATTTGAATTTATTTTTTGCAAGTTGGACATAGATTAGCCATAAAAAGTGAATTAACAAACACCCATACCCTCTCAGTTTTTCACAACATGAGCCTGTTTTGCCTGTGCCTCGCTAGCATTATGCTAACTGGCCAGTGAGTGAGGGCTGGTGAGGGAGAAATGAGGAGGAATGAGGAGACTGCATGTCGATGTTATAGCGAACGAAAGCACCTACAAATTTTGCTCCACGATTATTTATACAATCTCTGCCCCCTGTATCGTAAACAGTATTGCAATTTTAAGACAAAAAATTATATTAAAAGAAATGTAGGAATTTGTGGTGCAGCTCCATTGAACCCAAGCCATTTTGGACTGGCCCGCGAGCGCCTCTAGGTGCAATACCACACCGGAAGTGTTCCGAGAGTGAAAATTCTCCCCTTATTAGAATTTCTCTGTTTAAACTCACCTTAGAAGCTTGCTTCCCGCGCTAGCTTGCTTACCTCAATTGAAGTTAATGGATGGCAATCAAGCTAACGTCTTTGGCTGGCATTTGAATGTAAAGCCATGCACAGTTGCTCAAATGCTAACCAAAACGAACTTATATCTCTTACAAACGAACAAAGCACAACTACAACAGTTAAGTCATATGTCCAAGAGATATGCACATTGTGCAAGTTAAAACGGTTACTGTGTCAAAAAATGCCTCAAATAGTTAGTTTGCAGTCACTAAAGTTTCAGCAAAATCACCACTACTGTCCGCCATTGCTGCCAGGGATCATATTTTCCACATACTACATACAACGTACTACTTCATGCCAGGATCAGTACACCAGTAGTACCCAGGACGAATTTTCGAACACGGCAGCAGTAGTCTATAGCCTGATAAAGGGTAATTTGCTCCAGGTGGCCAGAAACACCTGGCTAATCAGTCTAATTAACGGACCAGCTGCCTGGCATCAGCCCAATGTCAGTCTATGGGGAAAAGTTTCTAAGCATGGCTATTCAGAACGGCCGTAACGGTGCATAGCGTTGAACCCAACGCAAACGACGTCGGGCTGAACATACTGTTGTGTCACGTCAGTGCAGCAACAATGGAAGCCTGGAGGGCCATTCTGCACGTGGTGGCAGAAAAGGAAATAGCTGAACTTAACAACAACCTCAGTAGTTTAAATGTATCATTGTTAGAAATACTACAAAATGATAATATTACCACTGCTTTTGCTGTCACCAGAAGACAATTCAACACAACATGAATTTGTGTTATATTTAGCAGTAGCGCTTTAAATCTCAGAGCTTCCGATACACCTAGATGCTCATTGGTGAACACCTCTGACACACCCATCAAACGAGAGTGAACTACCTCAGAAGCATGTTGCGCACCGGTGTGCAGCGTAACGAGCAAACTTATCATTCAATTAGGCTAACGCAACGCACCGGTGCGTAACAATGTGCTGTTGAATGAATCCCTGTATAGAGCTGATTAAGTGAGCTGCAGCACCTGGCCAAATCATCTCACCACTGATTGGTTATCACTTGCTGAACATTTGCATATCCCTAAAATGATTGGCTAAGGCCTCTTTGTGACATCACCCATTCTGCTCCACTCTGAGTCAGCTCAATGTTAAGTCTATGGGGATATTTTAAAAGTCATAGTCATAAAAGTATAAGTATAAGTATATACTTTTTAAAAGTATAAAAGTAACAAAGTTGAAAGTTACATTGCAGTAACTTGCAGTTTGAATGAAGTTTTTAAGCGGTTTAAGCCCAATTAGGTGTTAGAAGAAGAAGAAGAAGAAGAACTCTAATAATAATAAGATGTCTCTGAAGAACAGTAGAGTGCATTTTCATGCACTCTAACAATAATAATAAGATGTCTCTGAAGAACAGTAGATAATAAAACTAATAATAATGATAATAATAATAAGTCTCCGAAGAACAGTAGAGTGCATTTTCATGCACTCTAATAATAATAAGAAGAAGGAAAGGAAGAACACTCTAATAATCTACATAATCCAGGGTTTTAACCAGCAACACACAACTAGGATTTTACTGGTCTGAATCATTCCTACTTAGAAACTGGTCTTTTTAATATTTCTCTTTCTCCTCAGAGGGACCTCATGTATTACAGATGATGCATATGTGTCAGTGGGATGACAAGACTGGAGAAATCAACGGAAGTCATAAACTCTTGATGGTTTATGATGGAGAGAACCCTCCTCCTAGTTGTATGACAGGGTTAACTTCTAGATCTTTGGATGACTGTGCCATGAATACATCGCCTCAGTGTTCAGTGTATTGCTTTTACCTCGTGAAACACTACATTCTGTATGGGAAGGAATGCCTTGAGACAGGTACAAAAGCACACACTTTTTACAACTTATTTTAGTCACAAGTCACTTGTATCTGTAAGATATGTCTGAACTGTAAGATATGTCTGAGCTGTATTTATGCCAACAATATTCAAGACTTACACATAAATCACCCACCTCTGAAGTTTAAATAAACTGTAACGTTAACACAGGATTACAATTTAGTGGCCTGACCGACGTTCATGGCACAGTAGCATTGTCACTTGTGACCATGGACAGTGTATCAACCGATCATTCAAGTATTCCATTCAAGCTGGCAAACAAAAAAACGAAATAATGGGTAACACTTTGCGGTAAGGGTACATGAATTATCATGAATTCATGCATGATTTCATTCATGATTCATGCATTACTTCATCTCTGAATATCTAATGACTCATCAGGTATTAGCATGAATTCATTGTTTATCATTAATGACCTCCTGCTGAAATAGCAGATGATCTTAAGCATTAATTACTCTTGGTACATCATCATGAGTCATGACTAATTACACATGATCATGATGTTTTTGTTCAAAAGAATTTGATATAATAAAAGTACTTATTTAGCCTACTTTGGCCTAGTTCCTCATATCTATCCCATACATCAACTAAATGTTACCAATTTAACCATGTCAACACTTTAGTTGAGGGGGCACAAACGTGATGAATTCATCATGATCATGCTAATAATCATGACTCATGCTAATTAATCATGACTCATGATGATGTACCCAGAGTAACTAATACTTAAGATCATGTGCTATTTCAGCAGGAGGTCATTAATGACAAACAATGAATTCATGTTAATTCCTGATAACTCATTAGACTTTCAGAGATGAAGTAATGCATGAATCATGAATGAAATAATGCATGAATTCATGATGATTCATGTACCCTTACCGCAAAGTGTTACCCATATTTTTTTAATGTAGGCAAGTTTTTTTATTGGAGGATTGTGCAAAATCGCACGGAAGACACCTCTCTTGCGCATAGACAATAAGCGCGCTTATATGCAGAAACACACAGGTTTTGGAAACATGTAACACCAGATCTAACAGAAGTAACTAACCTAATATCAGATCTCTTAGAGCTCCATCAAATTTGAATTAACTTTTTTCAACTTCTTTTATTGTCTAGTCTTTAACCGCATGCTGAACTCCAGCAGCTAACTAAGCCAAGTTTATAACACCAGATAAAGATATTCCCTCAACAAAACAGAGGCTCTATATACACTGAAATTGAAGCCCTTTATTCTCAAGCAACATTACAAGTGGTACCAATGCATGTCAGCATTACAAGTGGTACCAATGCATGCGTCTGGTTGTCTGCTTTAATTTGATACCAAATACCTCCATTGTAGGCGCACATATACCATACTAAAGCCTCCGAAAGACAATGAAGCAAAACTGTGTCACCCGCGATTTTATTTTTCGGTGCTTGCGTCGAGTGCCTGTGAAAAAACTTTGGAGTGCCCGTGATTACGCTGCATTTGGAGGTAAGGGAAGCAGGAATTTTACAAACCCCAAGACAGGTTGAAATCTTTGGATGTAGCGCTTGACAACAATAGATGGAATTAACGACTGTTTTTTGACCATAGCAACTATTCACATTTAGAACAATAACGGCAGTTTATTCTGGTAAGTTCTGATTGAGAATGTACTATCAGCTTGATAATGAACTCCATGGCGTGCTTATGCAGACATGGATGAAACTGTTGGCACCCCTGGAATATTTTTCTAGAAAAATGAGAAAAATGACCATTTCTCCTAGCCTGACACGCCAGACTATATAAGAATGTATAGTCTGAAGACCACTGATAGACTGTACCTCAATGGAGGGGCGGGTGATTGCGTTGTCTTTCAAACTGCCTCTCCACGTAATAGGCTAGCGTTCCGGCCAGTGGTAGCAGCTGTAGACCTGTTCAAAAAAAACTTTTTTTGTTATTTTAAAGCCAATTGTTGTGATTCCCATTCTCCAAGCTGTGGAATGGTCAGATATAAAATTATTTTGATTTTGGACCATGGGAAGGCCTGCCTCATGAGCCATGAAGTTTTAATGCTGATTTTTGCTAAAAACGCCTGAGATTTTGGCCCATTTTGCCTCATAACTTTCATATCATTAGTCATAGACCATTATGAAAGGTACCATATGAAAGCTGGGGACATGTACTTTCATGTGATACCCAATATGTTAGTGATCTAGACAGTCATTGATGTTTTTAAAGCTAAAATGTGCTAAATTTTAGGCGATTTTGGAGGTTTCAGATCAGACATCACATCATTTTACCCGTTACATTTACTAAATCAACAAATATAATGCCAAATTGAACTTTGCAATGATATATATTTACAGTAATAGCATTGGAACATTGAAAATAACATTTTCTGCCCATTAGGAACACAAAATATTATGTATTAGGTTGAACATGAAAGTAATGATTATACATAGGAACTGGAGAGTTAGTTATTTCAATAACATTATCATTTGTATGGCTTTCTTGAAGCTGTCAAATTTCCTCCTAACTGTACTCCACAACCTAAAGCAGACAACTTCTCTGTTCCAGATTTGTTGTTATTTCAGTGGCAAAATCAGATATCATTTTCACCCCTCGTTCAGAAACATCATTAGTCCCCTTGATAAGACTTCACAAACTTTTCAGCCGATCGGTGCCCATTTCAGGGTTCCCACGCATCCTGGAAAACCTAGAACACCTGAAATCTTAGAGGTGGCTTTTCCAGTTGTGGAAAACACCTGGAAATTACCTAAAATCTGTAGCCATATCATTAAAGCAAAGTTTTTGATGTAATTCAAGAATAGCCATTTTGCAGGAGCCTGCTGACTGCACTATAAAGCGAGTAGAACGAAAGAATTTTGAACATAGATTGACTGTGAACACAAAAGCGAAAAAGCAGTTTACATGATCCAATGACAAAACATTTTCTGTCCAGCCAATGTTGTTTCAAATTCTTTCATTCCACTCGCTAGCTAGTGCAATAAGTACTGTATACTCAGAAATGCTTGAATTAAGCCTACACCAAGTCTTCACTTTAAGACATTATTCTAAAAATTAATTTGCTCACTGCCCCTGCACAAATGCACCGCATGTTGGTGTATCGTAGTTTTGATAGTTGATGATCCCTGTCCTTGAATTTACGGAAAAAGCCTGGAAATGTCCTTAAATTTGATGTTGAAGAAAGAGTGGGAACCCTGATTATACTCTTTCTAGGTTTCCACTGAGTGTTGTCGATCGATTGATGATGGGGAAAACAGACTGAGATAACAACAAATCTAGAACATAGAAGTTGTCTGCTTTAGGTTGTATAGTAGCCTAGAAATCTAGACGCCCTATAGTGGCAGCAAATTAATTTGCTCAGCCTGTACGTCTAGTAGCAAGCCATAGGGAATTTTATTGGATGACGCCGTTGGCGACATCTAATCACAACGCTCTATGTGTTTAGGGCGGGCTTCGCCGATCTTGTTCGTTCCTGCGATTGGCCATAGGCTATCCTGTTGCGTCCAGAAGTAGTTTGAAAGAGCAGCGTTGTTCAGCCCATGACTGAGTTCGGTTTATCTCTCGATGCCAGACTATACATTTCAATGATATAGGATGGCCTGCCAGGCTAGTTGTGGAGTACACTGCAAGGAAATTTGACAGCTTCAAGAAAGCCATACAGAACAAATGATAATGTTATTGAAATAACTGACTCTCCAGTTCCTATGTATAATATGTAAATACTTTCATGTTCAACCTAATACACCTGGTTTTGTGTTCCTAATGGGCAGAAAATGTTATTTTCCAATGCTATTACTGTAAATATATATCATTGTAAAGTTCAATTTGGCATTATATTTGTTGATTTAGTACATGTAACAGGTAAAATGATGTGATGTCTGATCTGAAACCTCCAAAATCGCCTAAAATTTAACACATTTTAGCTTTAAAAACATCAATGACTGTCTAGATCACTAACATATTGGGTATCACCTGAAAGTACATGTCCCCAGCTTTCATATGGTACCTTTCATAATGCTCTATGACTAATGATATGAAAGTTATGAGGCAAAATGGGCCAAAATCTCAGGCGTTTTTAACAAAAATCAGCATTAAAACTTCATGGCTCATGAGGCAGGCCTTCCCATGGTCCAAAATCAAAATAATTTTATATCTGGTCATTCCATAGCTTGGAGAATGGGAATCACAGCAATTGGCTTTAAAATAACAAAAAAAGTTTTTTTTGAACAGGTCTAACCAGCTGGTATATCAAACTTTTCCCGTAGCCCGTCGGTAACACGACAAAGACATCTTTTTCAGAACAAAAAACTTCAGTGCACTTTCTTGTTTCACTTTCAAAGAAAATGACAAGTGCAATTCATCCAAAACTAAAGCCAAAGACAATTCTGCTCTGGTTTGAGCAGGGCTGTCGTCATCGTACAAAGCCCGCCTTACGAGTTCCTGTACACATACTGCGCTGTGATTGGTTATCCGCCGCCAGAGGAAGGATACAACGGGTTTCTATCAGTGGCCTCTAGACGTACCTGCTGTGCAAATTCAAATTTGCTACCGCTAGGGGTACGTCTAGAGTTCTAGGCTACATTTCTCCTAGAAAATAATTGCAAGTGTTTTTTTTTTTTTTTGTATACATAGTGGGGTGGGTTTGGGGCCCAACTACAATGAACCAGCTTTGGGGGATAAGTTTGAGAATCCCTGGTCTACAGTTCTAGGCTAAAATTTCATATAATTTTGCACAGAATTAAAAAAAATTATCAAAATTATTGGCACTATCGACTTAGATTTTGGTATAAGATTTGGTATTTGTATAATTGCTTACTAAATATAAGCTTCCTACACCTCTCACCTGAAACTCTGCACCTCTAATTTTTGGAGCTACTCCAGGCCCCTTATTTTGGAAGGCTGTGTTCTCACAACAGCAGTTTTGGAAAACGATAAATATACCAGTTCCATTGCGAAGTGATCAGTCAGATGTAGATTTTGGACCCTTTGCTGGCCACTTACTGTAGCTTAAGTGTTGGCTAGGTCTGTGTGTGTGTGTGTGTGTTAGTCTCTCACACTCTCATGACATTTATACATGTATAGCTTAAGTGTTGGCTAGGTCTGTGTGTGTGTGTGTGTGTGTGTGTGTGTGTGTGTGTGTGTGTGTGTTTTCCTCTTTTCTTAGTCTCTCACACTCTCATGACATTTATACATGTACAGGTGATATGTATTTATATAGTGCTTTTTTAACACAACATGATTGACCCAAAGCACTTTACAGTGGAAGGGGTACCTCACCAACAGAAAACAGTACATCACCATTAAGGACTCCACCTCTCCACCTGCCTCAGTCAACCATGCTGTTCCTCAGGGTTCAGTGCTAGGCCCCCTTTTGTTCACCATATACATGCTCCCTCTTGGTCATATCATACGTCACCATGGACTCAACTTTCACTGCTATGCCGATGACACCCAACTATACATCAGCACCAAACCCTCTGTCCATCTTCCCCTGTACCACTCATCAACTGCCTCCACGAAATAAAAACATGGATGACAGCCAACCTACTCAAACTGAACAGTAAGAAGACAGAACTTCTGGTGGTAGCCCCCGGCTCTCTGGCCAAGAAGGTTGGTGATGTCTGCCTTGATGCCGATGGTTGCACCATCATGCCATCTCCTGAGGCCAAAAACCTGGGTGTCATCCTGGACTCCATGCTCACATTCCAGACACACATAAAGAACTCAACCAAATCTGCCCTTTTTCACCTCAAAAGCATATCAAGACTCCGGCCATCACTCTCCGACTCTGTGACTGAGACCCTCATCCACTCTTTCATCACCTCCCGCCTGGACTACTGTAATGGAGTGCTGTATGGTCTGCCCAACAAGGCCCTGGACAGGTTACAGTATGTCCAGAACTCAGCTGCCAGAGTCCTCTCCCGCACCAAGCGATGGCAACACATCACCCCTGCACTCAAACAGCTTCACTGGCTCCCGGTTAAATCCTACATCTCTTACAAAATCCTGCTTATCACCTACAAATCCCTCTACTCCTCTGCCCCAGAATACCTCTCTGACCTTCTCCATCCTGACTCCAAGCCCAGATCCCTGCGGTCCTCTGCCAAGGACCTGCTCTCCATCCCCCGTACCAGACTACGGACCATAGGGGACAGAGCCTTTTGTGTTGCTGCCCCCACCCTCTGGAACAGTTTGCCACCCCACATACACTATGTCCCCTCTATGTCATCGTTCAAAAAGCACCTCAAAACACACTTGTTCACTGAAGCATTCAGTCCCTAACTGCCCCCCCCTCCCTTCCCCCCTGTAAAGCGACCTTGGGTACCTTGAAAGGCACTATATAAAACTAAGCTATTACTCACTTACCACCAGCAATGTGTAGCACCCACCAGGGTGATGCATGATAGCCATTAACGCCAGAACGCTCACCGCACACACCAGCTTGATGTTGAGAGTGAAGGAATGGACGACTGAGCCAATTACAATGTGGGGATTAGGGGGCCAGATTGAATAAACCAGGTTGGGACTTTAACCAGGACACCAGGGAACCCCTGTCTCTTTGCAACGAGTGTCATGGGATCTTTTCTGACCACTGTGAGTCAGGACCTCGGTTTAGCGTCTCATCCGTAAGATTGCCTCTCCTACAGCACAGTGTCCCTGTCCCCTATACTGTACGTAAAGGAACTTACATTTTCCTCAGTTTTTCTTCCAATTCACAAAAGGAAATGTCAGATTTCGGGTTTTGTCTTTGTGTTTCTCTTGTGTTTTTGTCTCTAGTTTCTAGTCTTTGGTTCTTGTCTTTGGTTTCTTGTGTGTCATGTGTTTTCTAGTCTAGTCCTGTGTTTCCTAGTTTCCTGTGTCTTAGTCTTGCCATGTGCTTCTGTTTACCCTGTGCCCACGCCCCCTTTGTATTTCCTGTGTCTCTGGCCGTTTTCGAAAATGCCTACTACATACTGCTCGTATACTGATCTCTGCAGACAGCAGCGTGTAGCATGCAGTACATGACTAATATCACAGGAGTAGTGTGGGGCTTCAGTCAGGTAGAGCACCTGCAGTCAATTATTTAATGAGGTTCTTGGCCATTTTCTGCTGCTTGCATACCATGCTGCATACTGGGTAGAACAAGTAGAGCACCTGCAGCTAATTAATTAATTGTGGGAAGCAGTAGTGTGTGCTGCACTGTGTGCTGGGGCACACACAGCATGTAGCACATGTAGTATAGCAGTATGCCATTTCGAAAATGGCCTCTGGCTTTGTTTCTCCCTGTGCTTCCTGGGGGGTATTCCTGCAAAGTTGCTAATGATATCGGCGCTTATGTGATTAAGCCTCGTTTGAAGTAGCGTCAACTCAGAGATGAGGCTGAAGCCATTCCATCAACGCAAGTTAGCTGCGCCTGCCTCTCGTTAACTTAAACAAGGCTGCGTGCACAAGCTCAACACTAGACCTAAATAGGTGATTTAGGAATATCTGATGAACTGTCGTAAAATTAAGGCAGAACTAAAAGAATTTTAAGAAAGAAACTTCGATATGCATACGTCATCTGTTGAATTTTGTGTGAAATAACTGAATATAACATTTTTATAGTAGTAGGCCTACTGGCAATGCAGAAATTTGAAAAGGTGATTGAAAATATATTTTGAATCATAATGTTTGACCATTGCTTGTTGGAACAAATTGCCAGTCTCATGTTGTTCTGTCACAGCAGACTTGCACCTGCAACTGAAATCAATCAATCATTCAATTAAGACGTAGCCTACAACTTCAGACACCACGTGATGGGCCGGCATGTGACACGTCTCTGATTATGCATGCATTTGTTTTTAATTCGTAACTAAAATTATTCCTAATAGATACTTCGAAATATCAATAGTAATTTAGTAAAAAGGGGAATTCATGCATGATCATAGTGTTTGCAAAACCTATCAATCTTGATTTGGTAGGAAAGATTATTAAGCAGGTGTATGGAACCTTTTTGGGTGACTTGTGTTTCTGACTGATTGCATTTTCTGAGACACCGCTTTATTAAGCCTTACAGTTAACCTGCCACGGAGCTGGTTAGTTTGGGAGCATATGTTACCCCAGCAACTCAGCTGCGATTACTGTTAGCGAGAGTAATGGAACTGAACTCACACTAAAACTAGCGCCGCTTGCCGAAATTAGCGCGGCTTAGCGAATAGCTCCGTTGATGGAATACCCCCCTGGTTTTGTCACGTGGTCTTGTCTGTTTAGTTCCTGGTTTGTCATGTGACTTTGTGTTTCCTAGTCTCCTGTGTCTCCGCCCCTCACCTGTCTCTCGTGATTACATGTTCATTGGATTATTGTTTCTTGTCTGCCTCTTGTTCCTGTGTCACCTGTGTCTAATGATTGTCTCTAGTCTTGTGTATTTAAGCCTCATGTTTCCAGTGTTTCCCTGCTTCGTCATTGTGTGTAGTTGCGTTCCTTTTGTCCCTGTGTTTTCGAGTCTGAAAGTAAAGTTTCCAGTTTAATCCCTAGTCTCACGTCTTTGCCTTGCATTTGGGTTCAAAACCACTCTGGGATCGTGACAGGAAATGAACATCTGTATGGGAAAGTGTTCTGGGAAGAAAGATTTAAGGGGGGCCAACAATTTTGTCCATGACTGTAGGAAAACTGCACTTATCAAGACTTTGACCAGAGCCTTGTTACCACCTCGAACCTGCATTATTTTCCTAGATGTCGTATAATGTTGTTCATGATCCATTACATATAAGGCTGTAGCGATATGTGCATCGATATTGCAACACTCAAAGCCACAAATTGTTAAAGTTGTAAAGTGAATTAAATAAATTGCTTTTTCAATTAAAAAAATATATTGTGGGGTGGGGTGGCCAGAGTGATTAAGAGTGATAAAGTGTTTTCCTTTTTTTCTTCCTTTCCTCTTATAGCTCCCCCTGATGTTACTCTATTCTTCAAAAACTCATCCCGGTCTTCAGTGGTGTGCCATGCTACAGGTTTCTATCCTAAAGCAGTGAACATCACCTGGAAAAGAGATGGAGAGAATGTACAGGAGAATGTGAACATAACTGAGATGCTGCCCAATGGGGATGGAACATTCCAGGGGAGGGTTGTACTCACAGTCTCACCCAAGGAGAGGTGTGAAAGCACATACACCTGTGAGGTGCAACACAAGAGTGGACTCATCATCAAGATCCTGGAGGGAAATCTAATCGATTGTAAGAGATTTTTGCAAAATGTGCAAAGTTTGCACATATGGTTTTGTTTTAGTTTTATAGTGGTGGCTTATAATATTTGAGATTATTCTTCCATGAAATTATAACAAATATGAAATTAGCTAAAAAATATCAGTATTGACATTTGCATCACTGACTGAATTACAAAAACATTTTGACAGTGACCTAGACAAGTGTATGGGACAAACAAAAACTGATTTGATTTTGGTGGTGATCGGTGATCCAGAACATGATCTGGAATTTATATTGTGACCACATTGCCTTGGGCGGAGGTCTGCGCTCTCTGAGCGCTTTTCTAGTTGTTATTGTGATTTTTCCATTAAATTACATAAATAAAACATGTTTCACAATCATCTGCTATATGTATCAATAGTTTTTGGCTGATATTTGTGCATTTTTACGATTTTATTCCAGGTCTTTGGAGTTGGAATTGGCTTTCGTTTGTCATTGGAATTGTAGTTGGACTTGTAGTGGCTGGGATTATCTTTGGCCTATGCAAGTTCAAGAGGAATGGTGAGACTTTTGTACACTAAGTATGTTCTATATATTTATCTCTACCATTTGATGTATCCGTGTTACAATAAACACACTTGTGTTTCTACAGATCAAGAGGCTGCCAATAGAACACATCTGCACTCTACACCTACTGTACAGTATATCTCTTCTATTTTTGATTCCAAATGCTAGGTGTTTAAATTGCATATGTGAGACCAGCTGCTACTTGGACTTTGAGCCATGGTCAAATGGGCTGCAAAGTGGGCATTGTCTTTCCTCAACATATCACTGATAGGCATCTAGGGTAGGGTCAGCAGTGAAAACTGGCCAGGGGATCAAGAGCGTGCAGATTCCCTCATCCCAACATCTGAAAGGAATTGTCTGGAGTGAATCTTCCCATAGTCCCGCTGTTTCACATTGCTACTGTATGTGCTGACTAATGCTATGAGAATGGCCAAATTTTGTGCAGACCGACAACGGTAACAGGCATGTGATTATGAAAACAAAATCTAATTGGGCTGATATGCCTGCATCTGTTGGGTGCTGTTAAAATATTTGTAACAATGACATGGTGCAAAACCGGCCCACTTTGTAATAAAGTATCATAGCTTACACAAAATTATTAGCATTAACGGCACGAAAGAACGTGGCAGCAGAACTCATTATGTCTACTAATGCGCACACCTGTGCAAAATGAAAGAGCACACTTGCACCTGTTACTAGGCTACTGGGCGTGTTATCAGTGCATGTAAGCTATTGGAACGCTATCCACTTAGATCCACTATTTTGTGGCTCAAGTGAAATACTAATTGAATAGCCCTGATGTACATTATGTTGGTGTTTGTTAATAATATTTGAATGTTTTTTTCATGTGCTCTTTTTACACCAGGGTTACAGAAATTCCACTGAATCTAGAGGACCTCTGATGCCACAGTATGTCATTCTACCTGAGCTTTTGTTGGGCATAGTAAGATACCTGATAAATTAACCAGTAGCCTTTTGTATCGATTTGTTTCACAGATCCTGTGGTTTGATTTGCCTAATATACTGTAATATTTTGGTAACACTTTGCGGTAAGGGTACATGAATTATCATGAATTCATGCATGAAATCATTCATGATAAATTCATGATTCATGCATTACTTCATCTCTGAAAGTCTAATGAGTTATCAGGAATTAACATGAATTCATTGTTTGTCATTAATGACCTCCTGCTGAAATAGCACATGATCTTAAGTATTAGTTACTCTGGGTACATCATCATGAGTCATGATTAATTAGCATGAGTCATGATTATTAGCATGATCATGATGAATTCATCATGTTTGTGCCCCCTCAACTAAAGTGTTGACATGCTCAAATTGGTAAAATTTAGTTGACGTGTGGCGTATGACAAGGCCGAAGTAGGCTAAATTAGTACTTTTATTATATCAAATTATATCAAATTCTTTTGAACAAAAACATCATGATCATGTGTAATTAGTCATGACTCATGATGATGTGCCCAGAGTAATTAATGCTTAAGATCATCTGCTATTTCAGCAGGTCATTAATGATAAACAATGAATTCATGCTAATACCTGATGAGTCATTAGATATTCAGAGATGAAGTAATGCATGAATCACGAATGAATCATGAATGAAATCATGCATGAATTCATGATAATTCATGTACCCTTACCGCAAAGTGTTACCAATATTTTTTTTTACAGATCCAATGATCCAGCCCCTCAAGAGTGAGGGAAGATTACCACACTTCAGTCTGTCTACAAACTGAAATGCAATGATTCTTCAGACTTGTCTGGCCAGGGATGTAGTACAAAACTCTGGGGTCCCATATAAGCAGTCCCTGTGGGTCCTCTTTTCTCCATCCTGCATTGTCCAACTCTGCACTGTAAAAAAAGAAAAGTTAGCAGAACTTGAAATTTCAAAGTCAACCGATTTCACTGGCTTTTTTAAGTTAGCCCAACTCATTAAAGTAAGTTAACACACTGTTAAAAAAGAAAAGTTTGCTGAACTTAAAATTGTAAGTCAACCCATTTCACTGGCTTTTTTAAGTTAGTCCAACTTCAGAGTGCATAACTTGATATTTCAAGTTGCCAGGACTCATTAAAATAAGTAGTCAGAACACAGCGTCTTAAGTTGCCGCTACCTTGTCAAATTGACATGTCCCAGAATCCCTCACCTTCCACATAAATTCGATCATGTTTATCCATGTTGAAATGTAATTGTGAAGAATCAATGAGTAGATGAACAATTGTTAACACTATAAATTGCACAGTATAACCATCATGCTACTTGAGTACTGTGTTGCACTTTGTATTAAAACTTATATTTATTATGACACACCATCATGGAGATGACTATCCACAATTTACTTATCCTTGTAGGTATGATCATTAAGGTAAAAGATAAAGCTTGTATGGATATTTAAAATATTATTGTTGACAATGAAGGAACATCAACGTTGCAGGTGTTCAGATCAGTGATAAATCAAAATCATCTTAACAAGCTAAATATTTCACTCAAGATATTAGGTTTGGCAGATGTGATAATGGCCTGATGTTTCTATTAAAAAAAACACACTGCTTATCAGGGTTGTATTGTAACGCTAACCAAAATCACATTTATTTGAAAATCTGTTTATATTTACTAATAGGTTGCACTAGGAAGTGTGCAACCAAAGCTTAAACTAGGTTGCACTAGGAAGTGTGCAACCTCCGCTTAAACTAGGTTGCACTTGGAAGTGTGCAACCTCAGGTTAAACTAATCAACTAGGATTAGTTTACCTGCTTCTTCAGGCACACAGTTTTTGGAGCATGTCCAAATTTCAGTGATACCTTTGCTGGAGCAATCAAATGATCAATTTTGAGCTCAGCTGATGATTATGAATTCCAGTTTGAAATCATCATTTGTCTTTTAAGAAAGGGCTTCTCAGTTACCCTTGCTCTTCCCTGAAAATCAACCAATAATCTAAACTTTATCCTAAATTTGGCATCAGTTTCAATCTTGCCTACTTTTTGAGAAACCACACTGAGCAGTAAGACAATATTTGAATTGAAAATGAACAGTAAGACAATATTTGAATTTAAAATGGACAAATACTGGTACCCATAATTCTCGGACGTAACTCTGAAACACCTCTGTCATGAGAGTTGTGAGAAAGCGGCTGCCAGCCCCCGTCTCACGTCAGGAAGAGGAGTAACCAAAGGACTAGTAATAACGTGGTAATAACAAGCGAATAACGAAATTTAAGTGAAAAGCTTGTGGCCGTTTATTTACAAGTGCGAAGGTGAAGAAAAAAAGACAAACAAAAATACTTTCAGAAAAAAGAAAACAAAACCGGCCAATGCAGGCAATACAATGTACTTACAGCCTCACAGCAAGCTGACATAGAA
Source organism: Sardinella longiceps (assembly GCA_027497455.2). NCBI lineage: Eukaryota > Metazoa > Chordata > Actinopteri > Clupeiformes > Clupeidae > Sardinella > Sardinella longiceps. Next base: position 77,204 of record JAODXP020005774.1, on the reverse strand, counting down.
TACAGCCTTCCCAAGCAGTCTCTCAAACCATTCTGAGTGTGCCTCTTAAATAGGCCCATCAATAACTAGCTAATTGGACCATACCAATTAAACAAGAGGGCAAATCACAATAAAGCACATTTTTACATGGTAATAAACATCATACAGCAAATCACATCACTTCACAATAAACATCCATAATTAGAAATAGTTTAACCATGATAACAATTTAAGTTCACTTAATAAATACAATGCAAACAGTTATTACAAACATTTCAACCCCAATCAACACCCCTGTCCCAACATAGTCCTTTCCAATGCCCCGGGACAATGGATAAGTATCTGGCTCCAATGCGGTACGCGTTTCCCCACGGACCAGTATGCTGACGGACCAGGAGCGAGACGGCAATGAGAGTGAGTGAATGTTTGTGTATGTTCGACCGGAGAGATTTATTGCTAACTACGGAATGTACAATGAAGCTGAAGCAGCGGGTACCTCACTGTTCGCTAAACTGGTTAGTAAATAAAGTTTGTTGAATGAAATGTGTTGTTGTCATTTCTTAACTTTAGCGTAAAATACCGATTGAGTAATGTTTGGAACTGCCGCCGCTACGACGGCCGGTCTGTGTTGCATGTTGGGAAATGTAGTGAAGTGTAATGCATGAACGTAACGCTGTGTGTGCTCAACTACTGCGGCTGCACCGCGGGTTCAGATAGGGAAAACGGCTCCGTTTTCACATTTCCTCCCCCTTCTGAAGTCTCGGCACAGGGGTGGCGAGACAGGAAATCCGCCACAGGGTTCAGCTTCCCTGCCCTGTACTGAATCTGGAAACGGAATGGCTGCAAAGATAAAAACCATCTGGTAATGCGTGCATTTGAGTCTTTCATTTTCCCCAACCATTGCAATGCCCTATGGTCAGTCTCAAGCAAAAAGTCTCTTCCTAAAAGGTAATATTTAAAAGTCTCTAGAGCCCATTTCACGGCCAGGCACTCAAGCTCCACCACAGAGTACCTGGTCTCACGAGGAAAGAGTTTGCGGCTGATATAAGCCACAGGCTTCTGCTGTTCAGCCTCCCCCTGGAGAAGGACCGCCCCCAGCCCAACTCCAGAGGCATCAGTCTGCACAACAAACTGCTTCTCAAAGTCTGGACTCTGCAGCACAGGTTCACAGAGTAATGCTGCCTTCAAGTCTTGGAAAGCCCGTTCATGCACCTCCTCCCACTTAACCCTTACCGACCCCGACTTTCGGGTCAGGTCAGTGAGAGGTGCAGCACGGGTAGCAAAGTTCGGGATGAATCTCCGGTACCACCCGGCCAGCCCCAAGAATGACCGTATGTCCTTTTTGGTCTGGGGTTGTGGGCAGTCCCGGATCGCCTCCACCTTGTCCTTTTGCGGCTTGATCGCCCCACCGCCGATGATGTGCCCCAGATACCGGACCTCCGGCTGGGCTAGGGCACATTTCTTTGGCTGGATCGTCAGCCCAGCAGCGTGAATGCGCCTCAACACCTCGGCCAGGTGCTGAATATGGTCTTGCCAGGTGGCGCTGTAAATCACCACATCATCCAAATAGGCCGCTGCGAAGGCACCAGTACCCTCCAAGACCCGGTCCATCAGCCTTTGGAAAGTGGCTGGTGCCCCCTGCAGGCCAAAGGGCATTACAGTGAACTGGTAAAGACCTTGAGGGGTACGGAAGGCGGTGTATGGTCTGGCTCCCTCTGCCAACGGGACCTGCCAGTACCCCTTACAAAGATCAAGGGTGGTGATGAACTGCGCACTCCCAAGGCGCTCGATAAGGTCCTCCAGCCTCGGCATTGGATATGCGTCGAAGTGAGACTGGGCATTAACCTGTCTGAAGTCAATGCAAAAACGGATGCTCCCATCCTTCTTCGGCACGAGCACAATGGGACTACTCCAACCACTGCTGGAACGCTCGATGACCCCAAGCTGCTTCATGACCTCCAGCTCCTGCTGGAGGGCCGGCAACAAGCGCTCAGGGATACGGTACATCCGCTGCCTCACCGGAGTGGAGTCTTTCAGCGGGATGTCATGCTCCACCAATGAAGTGTTCCCCGGCTGCTCGGAAAACAGACCTGCAGGTATAACAGCCTGCACTTGCTTGGCCTGCTGAGCAGTCAGGTGAGAAAGGTCTGGTTCAGTGGGGGAAACAGCAGCTGGAAAGAACTGCTCCGGTGGATCCTCATCCTCCTGCACAGCTTGCACCATCAGCTGTTGGCTGAGCGGCGGCTCCCGTCCATGCCACTCTTTGAGGAGGTTGACGTGGTAGGCCTGTCGAGTCTTTCGCCTACCTGGCATCTCCAACTCGTAGGTCACTGGCCCCAGCTGACGAGTAATCCTGTATGGCCCTTGCCAACGGGCCAGGAGCTTGTTCTCTGTGGTCGGCAACAGCAACAGGACCTGCTGCCCCGGTGCAAAAGTTCTCTGGCGTGCAGACTTGTCATACCACCGGGCTTGAGTCTCCTGCGCCTGCTGCATATTCTCCTCCACCAAGGAGGCCATCTCCTCCAGCTTGTCCCGCATCCTCAGGACATAGGAGAGGACGCTGTCTGCTGCGTCAGGTTGAGGTGCCACCCAGGCATCTCGCAGTAGATCCAGAGGGCCCCGGACATGGCGCCCGTACAACAGTTCAAAGGGCGAGAACCCCGTGGAGGCCTGGGGCACCTCCCTGTAGGCAAAAAGGAGGTATGGCAACCACTGGTCCCAGTCTTTGCCATTCAGAGCAACAAACTTCTTGAGCATGCTCTTCAGGGTGCGGTTGTATCTCTCAACCAACCCATCAGTCTGGGGATGGTAAGGAGTGGTCCGTATCCCCTTTATCCCCAGTAAACTATAGACTTGTTTGAGTGTCTTGGATAGGAATGCTGTGCCCTGATCTGTGATTATCTCGTGTGGTATGCCTACCCTAGAGATCAACTGGAGTAGGGCACGGGCCACAGCCCCGGCTGTGATTTTGCGCAAGGGGAAGGCCTCTGGGTAGCGGGTAGCGTAATCGCACACAACAAGAATGAATCGGTGACCTGACCTGGTTCTCTCCAAGGGCCCAACTATATCCATCCCTATTCTTTGAAATGGGACACCAATAATGGGGAGTGACTGCAGAGGGGAAGGTCTGACTTTGTGGCTACTGGTCAGTTGACAGATGGGACATGACTTGCAATATCTCAGGACATCAGTATATAAACCTGGCCAGTAGAAGCGTCGTGCTATCCTCTCAAGGGTCTTGACATTACCCAAATGTCCTGCTAAGGGGATATCATGACCTAGGGCCAACACTTTCTCCCTAAGACACTGTGGCACTACCACCTGCTCAACACTGCCCCCTTCAGGCTGATGAAAAAGCAAACCATCCCGGATAAAATAATGCTCCCCAGTTAAAGCTGTCTTTTCACCCTCACTTTCTGTCACTTTACTGAAAGGCTCCTTCAATGACTCATCTTCCTTTTGCAGGTCCCTAAGATTACTTGGAGGCTCCCACGTGGCTACTTTATCAACCTCAGGAACTGGCAACTGCTCTACCATTTTCTGCACTGACCCCAATAGCTTTTCCCTTCTTCTCTGTCTGCGAGTTTTGTATGGCTTCACATGCTCAGGTAAGTCTATGTCAGTGTGGCTAAAAGGCATAGTTTCTAGCAGTGACCTGGAAGCAACCTCTTCAACTATGTCTTTCTGCTGAGCCTTGGCCTGAGAACGGGTTACCACCATGCTAACTGGCTTGGAAGACTGAATAAGCTCAGGCAGAATTAGCACATCCTGCCCTAACACTACAGGATAGCTCAGTCCCTTCACCACCCCAACGTTTAACAAAAAAGCTTGGCCTTTGACCTCCAAATGAATGTCTGCTACAGGGTAGACATGCTCATCTCCATTAACACAACAAACTCTGAGCTGCCCTTTCCCCAACTCAGCTGGCTGCTCTACCAGATGGGGCTGGACTAAGGTGTGTGTGCTACCTGAGTCTAAGAGAGCAACTGTAGCTTTGCCATTAACATTGACGGGTGTAGTCTGCAGTCTAGCAACAACTCCAGTTCCAGGCCCTGGCAGGCTACACAAGTTTTTAGCTTTCCTAACGGGGCAATCTCTAATCATGTGACCAGGTTGGCTGCAGTAGTGACAGATAAGACTACTTCGGTTCAGTGTGGCTGTAGGTGCTGGGGCCTGTCTAGGCTGTGAGGTGGCTTGGGGAGTGTACATGGGCCTATGTTGTGATGTGGAAGGAGGATTGTAGGCCTGTGTGTCTGGTGTCCTACTCTGTACGGACCCCCTAGGACCAACTCCAACACCGGAACCCCCAGACTTACCTCCAATAGCTGGTCGGCTGTAGGTCTGCACCCGGAAAGTCTTTGGCCCCCGACGAGCAGCAAGAAAAGCTTCCACCAGCTCCGAAGCTTGCTGGCCTGTAGCTGGGCGGTGCTCCTTCACCCAGACACGCACTTCAGGAGCTAGGGTACGCAGGTACTGTTCCAGGATCAGGATTTCTCCTACCTCCTCCACTGACTTCTCAGACGGCTTAATCCACTTCCTGTAGAGGTCCTTCAGGCGGTTATACAGCTCCCGTGGAGTCTCCCCGGTCCTGACCTCTGGATCTCGGAAACGCTGCCTGTAGACTTCTTCATTTATCTCGAACTTGGTGAGTATGGCGTCTTTCACTTTATCATAGTCCATGGCATCAAAACTGTCCATTGCCACATAAGCGGCCCTGGCTCGGCCGGTAAGATATGGCACCAGGTACACAGCCCAGTTGGCTCTCGGCCACCTGTAGGCAACAGCAAGTCTTTCAAAAGTCGTGAGATATTGCTCAATGTCGTCCCCCTCTTCCAACTTTGGCACTGCCGCTCTGGTCCAGGCCACTGGGGACGGCGCTGCTGGGTCTGTTGCTGGATACAGTGAGGCTGCCGGAACTGGCCCTGGATATGGTGCTGCTGACGGCACCACCGGATTCAGCAGGTCTTCAGGAGGCACTGACGGAGGCTGTGGCACTGGTGCTCTGGCTGCTGGACTGCGCCGGGCTGCTGGCGGCCGCACTGGTGGCTCCACTGGCAGTGCTGGTACAGCGGCTTCAACCACCGGTCGCTGACGCCCCTGTCGCTCGGTGTCCAACTCATCCCACACATTGTTCAACTGGACCTGCACACTACGCCATCGCTGTTCATGCTTGTAGGACTCACGTTCTTGGGTCTTGATAGCAGTCTGTAGCAGGCTATACAGCGAACGCAGGTCAAGCTCCCCGGACTCTTCAGCCGCTCCTCCTGTAGCTCCGCCCTCAGATTCAACGCCAGCTCCGCCCTCGACTCTCTCTTCTTCCACTACGTCCTCCTCATCACCAGGAGGCTCTGTTGAGTCATCTTTGGCCAGCCTGACCACCGACATTGTAGACCTTGTCTGGAGTCTTCCTCCTCCTCTCCTCTTCCTCATGTACTTCTTCGGCGCCACTATCCCACCGCTGCCACCACATGTGAGAAAGCGGCTGCCAGCCCCCGTCTCACGTCAGGAAGAGGAGTAACCAAAGGACTAGTAATAACGTGGTAATAACAAGCGAATAACGAAATTTAAGTGAAAAGCTTGTGGCCGTTTATTTACAAGTGCGAAGGTGAAGAAAAAAAGACAAACAAAAATACTTTCAGAAAAAAGAAAACAAAACCGGCCAATGCAGGCAATACAATGTACTTACAGCCTCACAGCAAGCTGACATAGAATACAGCCTTCCCAAGCAGTCTCTCAAACCATTCTGAGTGTGCCTCTTAAATAGGCCCATCAATAACTAGCTAATTGGACCATACCAATTAAACAAGAGGGCAAATCACAATAAAGCACATTTTTACATGGTAATAAACATCATACAGCAAATCACATCACTTCACAATAAACATCCATAATTAGAAATAGTTTAACCATGATAACAATTTAAGTTCACTTAATAAATACAATGCAAACAGTTATTACAAACATTTCAACCCCAATCAACACCCCTGTCCCAACATAGTCCTTTCCAATGCCCCGGGACAATGGATAAGTATCTGGCTCCAATGCGGTACGCGTTTCCCCACGGACCAGTATGCTGACGGACCAGGAGCGAGACGGCAATGAGAGTGAGTGAATGTTTGTGTATGTTCGACCGGAGAGATTTATTGCTAACTACGGAATGTACAATGAAGCTGAAGCAGCGGGTACCTCACTGTTCGCTAAACTGGTTAGTAAATAAAGTTTGTTGAATGAAATGTGTTGTTGTCATTTCTTAACTTTAGCGTAAAATACCGATTGAGTAATGTTTGGAACTGCCGCCGCTACGACGGCCGGTCTGTGTTGCATGTTGGGAAATGTAGTGAAGTGTAATGCATGAACGTAACGCTGTGTGTGCTCAACTACTGCGGCTGCACCGCGGGTTCAGATAGGGAAAACGGCTCCGTTTTCACAAGAGTGTTGACTTGCGCTAGAGCCAGTGGGAGCTTAGCTCCAGGAAGTGTGACTCCAAGTGACCATTAAAACTAATTTGACATTAATCTTATTTAATTCATTTCTTCAGTGTCATAGAATTAAGAAAGAAAATGCTTTGGTATGAATGGTTATCACAGTTGTTTTTAAAAGCATTTAAAAAGGATGCCATGCACATCCAAATGCACAGGCTATCAGCCTTGGTTTTATGGTTAGAGCAGGTATACAGATGAAGCCATACATAGACTAATGGTTGGAGTTTCAGACTTGAAATCACAAGGTTGTTGGTTCAATCCCTATGTGCTCACTATTTGAAAATATGTTAAGGACAGCGTTTTTTGACAGAGCAATCACTGGTTTCTCAAAAAAAAAAGATTTTATGTTGGCAGAGCAAGGATTTTTAAGTTGGTAGAACAAACAATTAGTAGTGTTTACTTACTTTAATGAGTCCTGGCAACTTGAAATATCAAGTTCTGCACTCTGAAGTTGGACTAACTTAAAAAAAAAGCCAGTGAAATTGGTTAACTTTGAACTTTAAGTTCAGCAAACTTTTCTTTTGTAGTGTATGCTTTTTAAAATTATATTAAAAATATGGCATTACTGGGAAGAAATTAAGCTATGCATAGACTAATGGATAGGGCTTCAGACTTGGAACTCTAAGGTTGATGGTTCAATCCCCATGTGCTCTCAACCTGAAGATATATCAGTAAGGTTAGCTTTTTTTTGTACAAAGACCAATCACTTGACTTGAAATTTCAAGTTGGCAGAACAAGGAATTTTAAGTTGGTAGAACAAACGACTGTGTAGTTAAAGTAAGTAGTGTTTACTTACTTTAATGAGTCCTGGCAACTTGAAAAATAAAGTTATGCTCTCTAACTCGAGAAAACCAGTGAAATCGGTTGACTTTGAAATTTCAAGTTCTGCTAACTTTTCTTTTTTTACAGTGTGCACAAGCTTGAATCTGGAAAGGGTGACAGTTTCACTAAGCACTTGTCTTAATGGGGAACTGTGGCACATTTAACCTGTATACTACAATATTACTAATGGAATGATACTGCCAGAACCCAAAAAATCAACATTTGATTTAAATCAAGTCAAAGGATAAAAGGCACATCTTCATAGTTTTATCTTCGTAGGACTTCAGCCCACCTTGCATATGGCTTATAAAGTGATACACAGCCTCTTTGATGGAATGAAACAGTCATCTACTTTGGTGAAGGAAATATGACTGGTTCAGTATGTCTTACAGTAGCTGCCAGTCTCGCTGTGTTTATGTTTATGGTTATGTTTTTATACACGTCATCTCACACATACACTCTCGGAAAAAAAGGTACCGATCCGTACCTTAAAAGGTACAAACGCTTGTCTCTGTGGCAGTACCTTTTGAGGGTACAGGGTTGTACCTTTCAAAAAGGTACATATTTGTACCCTTATACTTTGTACCTTTAAGTGCCTCATCTGTACCTTCACGGTCAAGTTTGTACCTTAAGTGGATGGTACAAATGCTGTACCTTAAATGGATGGTACAAATCTGTACCACAATGGTACCACCACAGAGACAAGCTAATTTGTACCTTTAAGTGTCCGATCTGTACCTTCAAGATCAAGTCTGTACCTTAAGTGGATGGTACAAATGCTGTACCTCAAATGGATGGTACAAATCTGTACCACAATGGTACCACCACAGAGACAAGCTAATTTGTACCTTTAAGGTACATTGTCTGGCCATAGCAATTCACATAACATAATTTGACACAACAAATTTAACAATTTCAAAAAATCATTTTGCTTTTATTGTCTTTTTCAAATGTAAACAATAAAAGTGATATTTACACACATTAATATTCATATTGTACAAAAAATATTTTTCATTTCATTTCATGTTAAAAATATTTCACAAATGCCTTATCGCCACTAACAATTTTCCTTCAACCATATACACATCAAGAGCTTGAAAATGATTCTCCTGTCCAGGGATTATGCACGCCCAATCATCGAACTTCACCTCATATGCATGAAAATGCTCGTCAAAACTCATAGGAAGTACAATTCTTCCACATAATAACCATTGAGTGTCCATGTTCAAAATAAACTTAATCTGAAAAAATACTGGTATTTTTTCTGCATGAACAAAATCAATAACAAATATGTCTCTAACGGCATACTTCACACCATTGATTGTGGCTTCAGTGACCCGTTGAAACATTTTTTCTGAAACATTGGACTGTAAATGTACACTGACAATCATCAAGGCCGCAGCAAATAGAAAAATCAGCCTCGTGCGAATTAATTAATCCAACGTGATGAATCAGTTTGACTAAAGTAAAGGCTCTCCGGGAGCACTTTGGACAACAAAAAGGGCGAGGCATACTCAAACCAGTAAGTTAATGGCCCTCAGAACAACTGCTGGCAAGGCCTAATCAGTAGGGTCTGTTACTTTCAAAATGTGTCGCTGCAGAAATATGAGTGTGTTTCTGTTGTGGCTAGGGTACTGGAGAGAAAACACGAAGTACATGCAGAAAGCTGACAAAAGTCCATCCTCCACACCTACGGCATTGCAGAAAGTGGAGCCATCCACCTTTATGGTCACTGGAAGGCGTTTCTCGGTAAAAACCTGTGTCCAGGTATATGATCCGGCCACTTGGACGGTAGGGTAGAGGCGTCGCTGGTTCTCCCTAAAAGACAACACCAACGATAAAGAAAAGCATAAATAAAGAGGTTTCACTACACATTACAATGTTTTACATCACATTACCAGGCAAATTAAATTGCACTATAAAGTCTCTCTCTCTCTCTCGCTCTCTCTCTCTCTCTCCCTCTCTCTCTCTCTCACACACACACACACACGGCTACAATAAGGCTCACCAAAAAATCCCTTGCATCATTGAAAGCACTGTGGCAGTTGAGCATTAACTTACATCATCCAGCAAAATGTGGTTGTCCAATTTCTCTTTGAAGAGTACTGGTAGTAGGACCAAAGCAGCGCGGAAGTCCAAGTCTTCCAAAAGAAAGAAAATATAAAAAATATTAGCAGTGGTAAATTAGTTCTTTTACAATCAGTAACAGCTTTTATCAATTCCTCAGAATCTGTTGCACAATTCCAAAATACAGTTAGTACACACCACCGGCCTACTGAAACGAAAAGATGGGATTAGTCCATGCCAATTCAACAATCTTCATGCTTCATACAGAAACTCCAACCAAAGGATTTATTAAAAACAAGCAATGTTTTAACCCACCACAGTTCACATTTTCAGTATTCAAACTTTTAAAGGTGCTCTGTGTAATATTTTAGCAGTTTATTTCCAGAACTCAAGCTGCCCATTCACAAATGTTAACACACTTTACAAACATTCATAATGACCAGCAAAATAGCACTTTACATGAGAACTATTATCTCCTCCATATCTGCCATTTTGAATGTCCAGAAATAGACCTTTTCAGCAGAAAAACTTACTGTACTTTTGTCATACTAGTAAATCTTATTCGTATAACTTTAATACTTGGTAAATATTCATGTTAAGATCACATGTGGCCATAGGCAGTACAGTTTCAATGAGCAGCATAGTTGCAATAACCGCAAAAATGGATCACCGCGGTGCTGAGATGCCCAGCGCGGTGCCATGTTGGGACACCGCCACCACCGCACATGACTAAAGTAACCAACCAAGTATGGCCACTTCTGTGAATTTTTCCTAGCTCTAGCGAGATATGGCCGCCCCTGGTCACTAAACTACTATCTGGTGAGTTGTGGCCATGTCTGGGGACTTGACGGAGACATCAAATATCTTTTAAGTCACTGCGCTCCACGCTCATAAATGCAGATCAGACTGGCAGTCAATCATAGAATAGAGCTTGTGTACGTAGGCAACCAACAATGCCCTTTTCAGAGCGACTGAAGTTGCAGACTTGTTCGGGGTGTCCATCTTATATGTGGGGCAATATGGTATAATACATGGTCTGTTAATGAAAAGTTCCAGTGTGCTTGTGTCTACTTTCACCATTATTTGTGTGCTTTCGTCCTGACATTGACCACAGCAAGATGGGAGACGTCTACATTGTTAATAACACAACACAAACAATCTCCCATTTCAGATTAATTGGATAGGTTGGAGAGGTTAAGACTCATAAATATAAGCATCGTTATTGGTCTAAATTAAGCCAAGTTTTGAAGTTACTGTAATGCATTAGATACCTTTTACTTCCTCTGCAGGCAATTCAGCTCTTGCGTCCAAGTACAGCTTTTCCAGCGAGGACTTTCCATGGATTGCTTGGAGTAGCGCAGGCACTTGACTTCGGAACGAATCTCTAAACCGTTGATTTACATCGGACATTTTGCAGATCAGGCCCATTTCCTGGAAGAGCTACAACCAAAATAGATATGGGGGAAAAAAGTAAAGCAAATTTTACTCCTACAGCATACAACAACATTCATTTCAAGACTGTTATAGATGACTTGCTAAACTGTGTGTGGATTTGATGAGTGATATTAAATGAGATTAACATTAGCATTAATTAATATAGGGCTATTCCTTGTGGAAAAAATACTTCAGTTATAACCTATTTACTTATAATTTATATCAATATTATAAGCCTATATTATAGGCCTATTATCATAATATAATATAATATAATATAATATAATATAATATAATATAATATATTGTTTTGTAATTCACTTGGGTTTTTTCTTTCAACATTTTTCTTTCTCAAGAATCAGTGCATACAGAGCCCCTTTAACAAATCTATGCTTAAAACGCCTGCAAAAAAATGTTAAAAACCTAAGAATACAGAGAGTTCAAAACTCACCTCGACTCAGACAGTGTAACTGGAGCAACAACATTGGTGCAAGAGCCTGCTTTCAGCTGTTGGATGACTTTGATGAACTTGACCTGTTTCTTGAATGAGCCGTCAAATAGCTGAGAAATCATGTAGTCAGTCATCCCATCATGTACTGTCTCACCATCTACTTCATATTCTAAAACAGAAAAAGGCCATAGTTCAGCTTTTTGCCTTAAAATGCTCAATATTGCATTTAAGTATTAAGTATGATGCAAGTCATTCATTACATGCACCCCTGACAAAGACCACCCAGACCCCCCCCCCCCCTAAAATATTTCATCGCAGTCCAAGGCAAAGCCATTTACGTATAACGCTCAATACCTTGGACCGAGGAAAGGGCGCCAAACTGCGCACGAAGTTAGCTGTTCTGACTAGAACGCACCACTGACTGCACTCTGCCGGTCTAGGTAGCAGCACAAGTAGGCTACCACACAGTCATTCCCACGAGCCAATCTGGGTGTACACAACCATTCACGCAAAATAAATCAACAAGTCTTTCTCTCTACCTTAACGCAATCCTAAAATGTTGAACTGAGCCGCCTGCTCAGTTAACTCGTCACGTAGCCTGTATAACCACCTCAAGTGCACCTGCCGTCATCACGCACATGGCATAGTTAGCTAACTAAAATATAGCATGTTTGCATATTAACCCATGACATAAAGTAAAGTTCACAACCTCGTATCATTTCACTCCCCCCAAGGACGCGATATGAAAATTGCATACCATTATGTGGATAACAACATTTCTAAGTCACTATAGTTTATTTCAATGCCTCACTTAAGCGTTCCTTTGAGTAGCCGTCGTGGCATGTTTCCATTAGAGCTAGCTGACAAAATGCCCAGTCCACTATCAGGGTAGCTAGCCCCACCATACACACAACAATCGTACCAGCTTAATAGACCCTTTGGAAAATAAGACATTTCATCGCTGCCTTTTTTTTATTTTCATTAAACCCGATTAACTCTCTCTGAACAGAGGTCATCTGAAAGGTTTTCAACGAACAAACAATAGAACTAGCCACACTCTTTTTGATAGCTAGCCACTATCTGAACATCAGTATAACTCACCTGCGAATTTCCTTCTCTCGCCGTCTGTTATTTCCAGACCCGCTTTAACTAAAGCGTCCAAAAGCTCTTCAGTGGAAAGGGCGGCCAATAAAGCAGCCATCCTGGTGGTCGTGGTCGTGGTCCTGGAGACATCCACGCGCGAACTAAAAGCAAAGTTGTCTTGCGTTGCGTTTACGGCAGGACCGTTGGTTGCTTTTTGAACTCCTCCCCTCGCAGCTTGAAGTACCATGTCCTAAGGTACAAAGCCGTACCAGCATCAATTTTGTACCTTGAAAGGTACAGTATAGTACCACAAAGGTCCAGTTTTGTACCATTTAAGGTACAATAAACTGAAGGGTACATTTGTGTACCTCGATGTGCCAAATTTGTACCATTGTGTACCTTTATTTCTGACAGTGTAGTGTGTGACAATCGTGCACATGTTAGCACTACAGAACACCGCTCTGTGCCTCTCCTACTGAGCGCATGCATACACGAAAATCAGTAAACATAGTGAAATTCATCTAATGCTCTTAACTGACTCGTAATATTGTGATACTCCTGGACACGGTTTAACAGGGTGAACTTCCTTTCTTTATTGTAGACACATACAACAAGAACGAGTTGCTGTTTTAGCCACAACTCACGCTTTTAGAACTTCCAACAGAACTGTCTCTCTCCCACTCTCGCACCTGCGCGCGCGCGCACACGCAGGCACACCTATAAACTCCACCCCTTAATTCCCCAAAAAGGCACATAGCAACCTAGGAAACTTGACAGATAACAAAACATCATTATCACACAAACTTGCAGGTTATTACACTATTTATACTCGTGTTGAAACAAGAGTATTATATTATGAGTCAGTTAAGAACATTAGATGAACACATCTGAAATGCAAAAATCTTGAATCTTGTACAGTCTCTAAGCTATGTTATTGTGTAAATAAATGACCAAAGTAGTGGAACGCCAGCAAGCCCCTCTTATTATAATGACTATCATAAGATGCATTTAGAAGTTAGGTAAAAAAATATGTGCGTCGTCAAATGCTAGTTAGCTGTTGCCCTTAGTAACTTGCGTATAATCTCTGTCTATAGTTGGTATATCAGAATAAATGGTTATACAGTAGACGTAGATGTGATTTAGGTATTGTATACAGTAACATCTGCATCATACTAGTGGCATTTAGCTCATATTATGGATATGTTATGTAATGACCACTTGTATATAGCTGTGGTGGAAAATCTTTTTTGAAGCCTATCTCTCTTTGGTATGGGTGGTTGTCGTAGGCCTAGTGCATTTCATTCCTACTTGGCCTATTCAGTCTCAAGAAATTTTAAGTTTTTTCTTGTGGTTCAAAGCAATGTTTTGTTCCTGACAGATACAGAAAAGCACTCACAAAACACTATTCATTTTATCACGACTGAATAGAAAGGCCACACAGTGTGAACTGTAAGGACCCCTTACTAAGGGGCAGTCAAAATCTTACCACTGATGGAAAACATCTGACTGAATGGTTTACATGTGTCAGAACTTAAAGCTGTATTCGGCAAGTGCAAGTCTACGTAATTCCGAGACTTTGGGGGGAAAAATTCAAAACAATACACCTCTCTGGTCCCTCCCCCAGTCTCTACGTTGCTCAACTATCCCTCCCTCCGAACCTGATTGGTGAAAGGCTAAAGGGAGTGCTGGATTTTTGCAACAACGACTACAGGGTTTAGATGGAGCTGGAGAACTACTTCCAGAATCATGACAATTCTACAAAATTTGACTTTAAAAGTTTCCGAATACAGCTTTAAGTGTTTTTGAAAAATAGAATGAGTAGGTGTGTAAGTGTGCTCATATATGTTTCCATGCTGTACAGTTGTATTTAACCCTTTTATTTGAATTTACTAATACATTTTGGAGTACGAGTACCCCTGGTGGCACTTGGATGGATTCTAGGGGGTACACAAAATTAATCTGTGAATGGGTTCTCTCACTAGCATTGAGATGATGTAGAAAAATATTTTACACTCAAACTATCCCCAATACAACTCTTGTCATTACATTGCTATGTATCATTATATTATATGTAAAATGTGTTTTGTTACATTAAAATCTTAATTTTTATAGCAAGATGTCCATTTTCCAGGGGGTACTCGGTAGGACCAGAGTGTCTCAGGGGGTAATAACTTCATTGCAACAGAAGCCTCAGTCTTTAGCATGACGCAACATGTTCCCACAGAGGTAGTTCTCTTAGAAAGACTAAAACCTAATTTGTATTGGGTTTAAAACATCTGCATGAAGATTAACAATTAATAGTCCTGGTTCCCCTCCCAATGGTTAACTATTTAATCTTTAGTGGGATTGGATTTGTTAAAGGAAATACAAATACAGTGCATTGTCTCGCGCCGTTTTACAGACAGTACGGGAAGTATCCATGAGTAACAGGGGCAAGGAAAAACTCCCTTCGCTTTACTAATAATTCATTTTGGGAATGGCATCATGTATTTATGTTCATTTGTCAAGTAAATAACTAAGTAAGAAACCAGACCTGTATAAGAAGGGATTCCAACATTGGGACTTTGGACTTGCTTTGCTTCTTGTGCAGGGAACATGTCCCCAGTGTCATGAATAAAGATTGAAGTGTTTTGTCTACTTGCCTTCCTTCACATTCCTTGTCTACAGTAGTATCTCGATACAATAAATTGTATCTTACTGCAGGTTACGTGTTTCAGATATTAGGTCCACAACATTATATGAAACCTGATAAAATACAAACCTGAGATGAAAAAATGCTGGAATAGAGCAAGGTAGAGAGAATGGAAGAGCGGTTAAGAAGAAAAGAGCCCACAGCAGTCTGAGGACATCGCCTGTCAGCCATGGCTTCCGGTTAGCCCGGGTGGTGATGTTCCTTGAGTGGGTCACATAGTCAATACACTTATTGATGTAAGAGGTTACAGTGTCTGTGTACTCTCTATGGCTATCTGGTTGTTATAAGTGGCTGACTGCTTAAACATTTTTCTGGCTGTTGTGTCAAATCAGTCTTGGAGCTAGAGGAGGCCCACTCTGGCCACACTTTTACCTGCTTACAAACTGGTTTGGTGAATTTCACTCTTTGTATGTGCAATAGCATAACAGTTTGATCAGAGAGTCCAATGTGGGGAGGTGGGTAGCCTTGTAAGCTCCCTTGTGAAAAGTGTAGACCAGATCCAAAGTGTTTTTTCTTCCACATGCTGATGTACTTTTAGAAACACATTTTTGAGATCAACATATTTAAAATCACCAGCAAAAATGTTGAAACTGGGTGTGCTGTCACTGTTGCTATTTGTAGGCGGGATGTCTACTGCGGCTAGCAAAATCACCAATATTTTCCCTTTGTAGATAAATAGAAAGAACAACACTTTATGATCATAAACTCACCAGTGGTGAGCAGTGTTTGCATACTACCACAGCATCCCATAGTGTTAGTTCTTCATCAGTGTTTTAAATGAGAAATGAAACTCATTTCTAACGTCAACTGGCAAGAATGGCACAGACAGCCAACCACCACAAAAAAAAGAAAAATCAAGAAACACATGACAACACACATGACCTGACAACACAAACGACCTGACCTCATCAGATAGGTCAAGTCATGTGAGCTTTAAAGGTCCCATATGATGAAAAATCACTTTTTATTTTTGAATGTGTTTCTTGGCTCTATAATGCCTCTACACACACTTTAAGTTAGATAAAAAGCCTTAATTGTTAAAATAGACAATTTACACAGTTAATAACTGTTAGTAACAGCTGCTGTGTTCTTAAACCACCTGATTAGAATTTTCCTAACTAAGTTATGTCACAGGGTAAGGCGGACCTCGTATTCCACCTTGTCTTTTTTTAGACAAAAAAGGGGAAACAAAATTATGTCAATATTATGTCAATTTATTTATATACACCATGTATACAAGTTTACTAAAGTGTTGAATTTAATATAAATAAAAACTGAACTATTAAAAAACAAGACTTTAGGTTTCAGCTTTTCCCGACAACATTTTTTGTATCAACAAGAGGCAGAACCAATAGGTTTAAGTGCCCACCAACTGCAAAATAAACTGACTCATTGTAGAAAGTGAAGTGAGAGTCTGTACCAAGGGCAAAGACAATGTGATTTGCTGCTCTTTAATGGTAGGCTTCCAACGGGGTGTGGCTCAAGATTTTGGATTGCTCATGAGTTCAGCACCACCACAAATTCCACAGTGAAGTCCAATTCTTCTTGAAAGTCTGTTGTGAAACAAGAGCAATTCTTTACAAATGGCCATAAAGTGAAAATGAAGATATTGCAAATTATTATTCTCTTCTCTTATATCTGGTCTTTTGACATCTCTGCAGGTAAGTTTGAAGGATTTATTAAAACTATTATTTCACAACATAGGTCACCTTTAGGCATTGAACATACACTGACTGGACTGTTATTCCTCTATTATAGTCAATGGAATCATTTAATGGTTGTTTGTACTGTAAATAACTTAACAGGGCAAGATAAGATTTTTCTGCAAAGCTAAAGAACGGCTTGTGCTGGTTGCTGCTTTTAACTGGTTTCACCAGCTAATTTTTGTGTGTGATTTAGGTGGTTTGACCATCTTAAAGTCCGGAGTAAGTTTAAGGATAGCCCTGCTGCACGAGCTTTCTAACAGCAATATATTTTGCATGAAATGAAAGAATTTTGAACAGCATAGACCTAACGCGAACGAGAAACACTTAACATTGAGTCAATGTAACCTCAGATCTTACTTTCAGTTTCCAATAGTCAGGTCCCATTGATTCAGTGTAAAGTGCCTGTTTGCTTCTGCGTTCTCGTTCGTTTTATGCAGTACCAAATTATTTTTTTCCACTCGCTAACTAGTGCATTTGGAAAGCTCTTTCAACAGGGCTATGATTGAATTCACTCCGGTGCTTTCCTTTAAGATATGCCAGCCATTTACTAGCCGGATTTGACCATTCTCTTTCTCTGTGCAAAGCGTCTAGAACAGGGCTATTCAATTAGTTTTCCAAGGGGGCCACATTTAGAATCCAAGAACTTGAACGGGGCCGCAAAATTTTCGCGGTCACTATTTTCAAATAATCAAATCGCAACACATTGGGACGCAAACGCTGGCTTAAGCTCCCTTTCGGGGTTTCAGTGGCTCGATTTTTTTTAATCAACACCGATGACCTGGCATATTAATGTATTTGCCTAAAGGAGACTGCAGAGTGGGTAAGACTGTTTGTATTGCCAGGCTAGCATTGCCCACTCACTTGCGTTAGCCTAGCACCAGCGAACTCAGCTGATAGAAGGACTGGATGAAATGAGTTGAAAACAGTCTCCAATGACAGATATCACTCAGGCTTACTTGGAAATGAGGTTTAACATCGAAAATTCTGAACCACCCCTTTAATTTGCACATAGGCAGTGTTGTAGTACTTGAGCACCACTTGATTCAGTCTTGGTCTCATATTCAGAATATGGTCATTTGGATTACTAATATCCATGTAAACACAGTCACTGTTCAAATCAAATGTTTTTATTTCTATTAGGAGGGAATAGGCCTAATGTTTCAAAGGATATTGAATAGGATTTTATATTGCAAACATGTTAAGTAGCCTACTAATCTAGTGCCCATCATAGCATAGCATAAATATGATTCAAAGTTTGGTGATGTTGATGACAGAGCGGTGCTGTTTAGCAGGGATTAAAAATAGTCAGTTCTCCTTTCCTTCTTTCTCCAGTCCCCCCTAATGTTCTCCGATGTTCCCACTATTAACCAACACCAGCTACAGGTCTCTGTCCTGAACATACCCATGTTGGTTCCTGTGCTAACTGTTTCTTTTCTCTCTGTCTCTTCTCTTGGTGTCCCACTTCTTCACTTCCAGTCCCCCCAGTAGTGTCTCTATTCCAGAACTCCTCCTCCTCAGTGGTGTGCCATGCTACAGGTTTCTATCCTAAAGCAGTGAACATCACCTGGAAGAGAGATGGAGTGATGTGGGAGGATGTGAACGTAAGAGAGATTCTTTCCAATGGAGATGGAACCTTACAGAGGAGAGTTGTGCTCACAGTCTCACCTGAGGACAGGTGTGAGAGCACATACACCTGTGAGATGCAACACAGGAGTGGACTCATCACCAAGACACAGAGGGAGGAAAAATGTGAGAGAGCTTTATTTAGTGAGAGAGTTCATTTAGTTTTTGTGGTTGCAACTCATAATATTTTAGTCAAGTCAATTTCATTTAGGCCTATATAAACATGTAGCCTAGAACTCTAGACACACTCTAGCGGTAGCAAATTGAATTTGCTCAGTGTGAACGTCTAGGACGAGCCATAGCTCAGACCTCGATTGTGTCTGAGCTGTTTTACACTCTAGGTTATATTCAGACATCATGGTGTTTAGCCAATCACAATGTTATGTCTGGACAGGGAGTTATTGGGCGGGCGTAGCGTTGTTTGAATCGCTTGTTAGTTGCTAGTTGTGCTGATTAGTTTTAGCAGTTTTATCCGGGGGTCTATCACTTGTCGCCAGACTATATAATACATTCATGTGATAGTCTGGCGTGTCAGGCTAATAAACATGAAATATTATATATTTATTTATATTTTAGGCTTGTAGGTTATTGTTTTGATGTACTAGTTCATGATTCTTCTGCCTGACTTGTCTTGAGCCTGAGTCTTGTCAATTTGCTATTTTTGTAGTAGTAGTAACAGTATCACATTTGGTGTTCTTTGTATTTTTTTATGGTACTCAAGATGCTTGGTTATGGTTTGGAATTTGGATTTCAATTGGGATCTTTATGGGGACTTATATGGAACTTTTATCTTGCCAATACGGGAGAAAGGGTGAGACTAGTCTAATGAAACAGTAATTCTAACCATTTATTTATTATTATTTTTACTCATTATACGTGTATATTAGCAGTGTTAGAATAAACATCTTTGTGTTTTTACAGCCCAAGCTGCATCTAGGTGTCTGGAGCTCTCAAACAGGGTAAAACCATAGCTATGGCTCTGGGTAAAACACATCTGGGCTTCTTCTATCAGCATTTCTCTCTATCTTTTGGTCCATGACTAAGAAATATCTTATGACATTAACCAGTAGATGGATCACTATACGAATAAATTCAGACTCAAAGGTTCAGTGGCTGTGGTTAGTCAGTGTGAAACTGGTAACCCTTATTGTTTGTTCTGAACCAACTCATGAGTTTAGCAGGGTTCCCATGGGTCAGGGAATTTCAGTAAAGGCAATTTCAGTAAAGGCTGTTCCAGACAGGGAAAGTCAGGGAATTTGACCATTTTGCTTGGAAAGTCAGGGATTATCAGCGAATTTTGTTAGTATTTGTATTGCCATCTTTGCCATGTTCTCTCACGAGTTAAGAACCACCAAAACTAACCCACTTCCCTTTTTTTGTCAAGAGCTACCATACAACAAGTTTGAGAGAATTTCTGATTGCCGATAATGTGAGCAGGACCATGTGGCAGATTATCATTATTATTATTATCATCTCTCAGTTCTGCTCTCTCCAGACTTTGGCAGGTGAGTTTACAGGATTTATTAGTAAAATCGTTTTATGTTCTCAACTTTCATTGCCTTTCTCTTTTTTTTTTTCTTTTTTTTTTTAGAAACGCACACACTGGTTCTCTATTGCACGGCTACAACAGGAATTAAAGGCATGCCAGCCTATATACAGACTGACATTGTTGATGGTAAAGTCCTCAGTCATTATGACAGTACCACACAGCAGAAAGTCCCTGCACAGTGCTTGAAGAACCATTTAGATCAACAGTTCTGGAACTGGAGCATTGAGGACACAATGGTAAAGCAACAGGTTCTCAGAGAAAATTTGGAATGGATTGAGAAACACAAGAATCAGACAGGTGAATGCAAATGCACATATTACCGTATATTCACACCATCTCTTCTACCTCAGGTTGAAATAGTTGTACGTAAGGAGTCATTCAGGTTTGAGTTGGGCTCCAATATTACATTACCAAATATGCTGTAGTCTTATGGGACGTGTTTTAGTAAATGGCTCTTCAAGTGACCCCTGTAAATTTAGTATTCTGTTGCTGAGTGTTGTGTCATGCTGTTGATGTTATTCTCTGCATCGTCTCTGTAAGCATCTTAAAGTGATGCTTTACACACACTTAACAGTTTATTTACTTTGTTACAGCGAGTTCAATAGAGAGATTTTTATATTTGAGGGAGCTTGAGCACAATAGATAGAATATGTGTTCTGTTTACTGGAGAAACGCAAAGTTTGGGGATCTTCAGCACCATGTGCGAAATCCTAGGCTGGTTTTGCCCTCCTACGTTAGCTCTGCTCAATAATCATTTCCCTCCACAAACTCCATCTGGCATTCTGGCCATTGGCATCATTTGCAGAGATCAATTCCATACCACACTAAAAAACTAGCAGGATCTTGAGTTATGAGAGATAACATCTGTTGTTGTGGTGTAGCTTACCTCACGACCAAGCTGGTGCATAAAGTTAGGGATTGGGTGAAATATTTAATCATTTCAAACTTAACAAACAATTCACACCTCCAACTTGCAATCATTTGTCAATGGTGAAATGCCAGACCCTTGTACGAAGCTAAAGCGTAGACCAAGGGGATGGCCAAAGCCAGGCTAGCAAAATGCAACAACAATGCTAGTTCAACACTTATAAAACTCATGATAGTACCAAACTTAAGTAGTAGCCTGAAAAGTCCTTACAAGAGTCTTGCAAAAGGCGATTGTGTGAGATCAGCTATCATGTAAAAAACCAAGTGCAGCGCAAATGGGCTTAGCCTACTTCAGTTCTGTCACCATTATTGTTCCTATACAAATTTATCAAGTTATTTGCCAAACTACGACATTCAGCAAAGTCTACATGCGTTTATCTAATCTTTGTGGGACTTCTCAATTTGTGTTGCGCTCGGCTGTCGTCCTGTACGATCTTTGATATCGGGATATCTGGGATAAAAGAGACTCTGATATTGTCAAATCTCTTTTTATTTATCTTTCTATTCAACAGGAAAGCACGTATTACAGTGGATGCAAAGCTGTCAGTGGGATGATGATACTGGAGGCCCTACAGGAGGTTATGAGCGGTCTGGGTATGATGGAGAGGACTTTCCTGCTCTGCCTGCTTTGAAGGGGAGAAAAGGGTCAACTCACATGCCGAAAGGATCTTTAGATGTTTTAAAACAAGAGCCCATCTATATTAAGATTTGCTTTGAGCTGCTGAAAAATTACACCCTGTGTGGGAAAGAGTGCATGCAGCCAGGTACAACAGCACACACAATGGTACAAAAATTGTACCATTATTGTACCATTATTAATAATGCCAAAATGTTATTTTCATAAATTGAAGTAATACAAATCTTTATTTGTCCTCAGAGGGCAATTTAGACAAACTTAAAGAGTAAAGCAAAAAAAAAAAAGTGAGGATTACGTAAGTTACGTAGTCTTTCTGACAGGACTCATAGTTTCATGAATTTCCTTTTGCTCTTCCCACAGTCCCCCCAGTAGTGTCTCTATTCCAGAACTCCTCCTGCTCAGTGGTGTGCCATGCTACAGGTTTCTATCCTAAAGCAGTGAACATCACCTGGAAGAGAGACGGAGAGGAGGTACTGGAGAATGTGAACATAACCGAGACTCTACCCAATGGGGATGGAACATTCCAGAGGAGAGCTGTGCTCACAGTCTCACCTAAGGACAGGTGTAAGGCCACATACACCTGTGAGGTGCAACACAAGAGTGGACTCATCATCAAGACCCTGATGGAGGGAAGATGTAAGAGAGCTTTACAAATACTTTGCAAATGCGTTGCAATTGTTCATTTAGTTTTTGTGATTCATAATATTTTAGTCAAGTCACTTTCATTTAGGCCTAAACATGTATTTATATATATATATATATATATATATATATATATATATATATATATATATATATATATATATATATATATATATATTTTTTTTTTTTATTTTAGGCTTGTAGGTTATTGTTATGATGTACTATATTCCAATTCTTCTGCCTGACTTGCCTGTATGGGAGCCTAATCTTGCTGTTTTTGTAGAGTAATAGTATCACCTTTGGTGTTCTTTATATTTTTTTATGAAGGTCCTCAAGATGCCCGGACTTGGTTTGTGATTGCTATTTCAATTAGGATTTTGATAGGCCTAGGGATTGTGTTTGGGTTTGCCATCTGGCAAAACAGGAAACTAGTCCATAGAAGCAGTAATTCTAACTGATTTATTTATTATTATTTTTATTCATTATACTCTGGTACTATTAGCTGACGTGTTAGAATAAACACTGTTGTGTGTTTTTCCAGCCCAAGAAGCTGCTCCTATGTGTCTGGTGCTCTCCACACATGGTAAATCACATCTGGACTTCTATCCGTATATACTCTTTTATCATTTGGTCTGTGAAGGAAAAGTACCTGATGACTTTGATCATTAAATGGTTCAATACTAACAAATCCATATATAAAGGAGCTCTAGTGTCACTGACAGTGTCCATACAGGGACATTGGTTTGATTTATCACCTTGAAGTCTGCATCACTTGTTTATTGTCTGTTCTCAAACCAATTCAGGGATATAGACTCAACATGAGGCACAATTCAAACTGGTGCATTGTAGGCATACAGCACATGTAGTTTAATAAGAACTCTTTGTTTCCTGTATATACTCTTCTCTTACAGCAAAATGACACACTGGATTCCACTGGATCTGCAGAACCTGTGATGTCACGGTAGGTTGTTATTCTGCTGCTAATGCCTCCGCTAAGAGTAAAGATAGCTTGACGTTGACTATTGCACGCTAGTGCATACGCATTACAGCCACAGACTCTTACCATTTTCATTTCAGTGCTCATGTTAACAGGTCAGAACTTGCTCTGTGGCTGTGCTCAACTCAAACTGTAGGCTAGAGCTACGGGGTTGGGATGAGGAGTGTTAATTTTTATGTGAATACTAGTATAGCAGGTCAAACATATTGATGCAGTTTTTCCTTGTATAAATAATAGGAGACTGGTAGCAGTAGTGTTGAGTGGGAGACATTTTATGGTGTAAAATAAACACAAGGCCACAACCAGCAGTTCAGCAGCTACAGTATAAAGCCCTTATGCCACACTTGCCATTGTGAATGGGGCTCAAGTGTCACACTCACAACAACTTTCCACTAAAGCCTACCTAGATGTTCTACCTATAATCAGTATCTGAATTTAGAATTTGTTTTGTTTTCATTGATTCTGTGATATTGCTATCCTAATAAATAGTGTAATTATTTCTTACAGTACCAACAACATTCCAACATACAGTACTCTTAACAGAGAAGACCAGATTACCGGTATTTCACCCTCTCCATCAGCAAGTCCCTGCATCTGAACTCAAATGACTTTTTTGACTTGTCTCACAGCATGTTTAATGAATACTGCAAGGACTGTTGAGTGTGAGGGCAGCTCTCACATTTCTATTCAATCTTTTATGACTGAATGTTGACTGGAAACCTTGAAAATATAGGGGTGGTTGATGTTAATGATAGAAATATTGAAAATTTCATAGTCGCTCTGTATGGAAGGGGAAAACATGATTATTATCATCTTGCTTAGTGTCATTATTTCATTATTCTATCTTTTTGTCTTGCTTGTTGAAGTGTTATTTTATTCATTCATGACATGTCATAAAATCATTTGCTTCCACCCCATGAACTTTAGTCTATTTTTTCTGAGTTTGAAAATGGAGTTCCCTATCATTATCATAATTCAGAAGTGAAAGAGAAAGCCAGAATAAGGAACAAGTACAAAGTCAGATGATCAAGGGGCATGAAGTTGATAAAAACACAAAAAAGGAAGTTGATACCAACTACTGCGACTTGCTGTGAGCAGGGTCAGACCATGACTTTTTTTACCTAAGGTTGTGTAGTTGTCATCAGTGATGTGAAATGATGTATCAAATGTTTTAGATTTGTCACCCGTCTGTCGCCATCTGCAGGTAGACATCCAACAGCACACATCGTATGACATGGCAATATGCCATAATGGCAATTACTGGCAATACTGGGATTAACAGTGAGATTAATTCACAGTGAGAATTTAGGACTCATTCACAGAAGTATTTTCTGTATCCCTAGTGATCTACTCGTACCCCAGTTTGAAAAAAACTGATTTCCTTGCTTTTTAAAATGTTTCCTTGCTCCCTTTGTTTCGATGCACTTATTTGAATATTTAGTTATTTGTGAGTACTGTAGTTCTTTTAACATCATAAACATCATGTATTCATAAACACTTGGTGTAAATGAGTGTAATATTTCACCTACAGTAAGTCTGAATCTCATCAGAATACACACACACACACACACACACACACACACTACAAATCCTAGTTCCTCGTTCATGAATTAACTATTTATATGGATTATTGTTTTAAATGAAAACACAAAATGACTGAACAGCAATTAAAAAGTAAGTAAGTTTAATTTGTATGAAAAGAAAATGAAAGATAAATCAATATTAGTACCATCATACACAGTCAAGACAGAGTACAAACATCACAAAATACCATAAAGGCCGACATTACACTATTCTCAAGGTTTTTGAAGAGTTTACAACAGAGGTTCATTTTAAATCACTTTGAAAACTTTTCTATTTGCAGATGCAGATTGTATAATCAGTCCACTTTATACATCACAGAATTACAGAGGTTGAATGTGAATCACTTTGAAAACGTTTCTATATGCTGGACGGAGAGTATATGAATGTATACTCAAGTATATGGACTACTGTAATGAGTCTCTTTATACATCACTAGAGTTTACATTACAGACGTTCAGCATGACGGCAGAAACAAAGTATATCAGCTAATCAGATTTAGAGCTCTGCAAAATTATTTCTTGTACAAAAATGTCTGTCTCTCACAGAAATACAATAGGCTAAGTATAGGCAAACGTTTCTCTTAGGCTCTTTGACTGAGTACGAGGGTTGTGAAGGGGGACCGCCTTCCATTCCGACATAATTTGCTTTTGGAAGATTGGTCACTGTACTGTTAATAGGGTCATACTGTACCATGCTTTTCAATGTGGCCTGTTCCCTCCACTGCCTGTAATGGACATAAAAAGGTAAAGATCATCAATCACCCCGGCCAAATTAGCAAAATAGAAACATGAATTATACATCACAGCTTCTTAATCAAGACAAACTTAGATGTATATGTACATGAGCTCAAATTATTCAGGAAAAGGACCCGAATGGGGCTTTTCCCCTCACTCTTTATCATACTAAAATAAATCTTACAATGAAACTAAGTCCCAATGGAAAGTTAAACATTTTTGTGCCAATTTGCAATTGCCCCATTGGGGAATATTGTTACTGGCACGAATCTCAGATTGATGAAAAAGATTAGGACTAGGATTTTGGACCTTTAACATGTGTTCTGCACAAAACAGAAATTATCTAAGCTCC
Organism: Sardinella longiceps; assembly: GCA_027497455.2. Lineage (NCBI taxonomy): Eukaryota > Metazoa > Chordata > Actinopteri > Clupeiformes > Clupeidae > Sardinella > Sardinella longiceps. The sequence goes on along the minus strand of JAODXP020005774.1, from coordinate 51,443 downwards.
CTCCCAGGACCAAGAGCTACTCTGCGTTAAACCTCAAGTGCATACTTGCAGTGAGTTTCACATGACCTGGTGGTTTTGTTCCCCTTGGGATGCCAGCAACAGTCACAATAATACAAATTTAACAAAATAATATACAGCATCATCAAACACAGAAAAGCCAAAAGTATTTTTCCTTTAAATGTGGAAACTGCATCCCTAATTAAGTAACTCACCTCTCTTTTTCATAACAATGAAAGTAACTCCCGCACTAAAGACAAGACCTCCAACCAGACAACGGTAAATATTCCTGTAGGAAATAAAAAATCCTGTGGGAGTATAAATAATAAAACATTACAAAACTAAAATTCTGAAAAGTTGGGTTGTTGCAGATAAAAAGCTTTAAAAATTGCTTAATTGAATGTTCTCGATTCAGTCTACTTTTTTTCTTACAGTGCTATGCAGCACCTGTGAGTTTGAACAAGAGGGCCTGAGTGGGGTGTTTTAGTGAAAAGATTGTGTTGTGGTCCCCAACAGTTAGGACAGGGCTAGTCTCCCCTCAAGCCCCCACTTAGACTTCCCACGAAGTGCCTGGCACTGACAGGGGGCCCAGAGAAAATTTTGATACTAAAATCAATATATGATGGGCCCAAAATTATTTTTTGTCATAGGGCCAATGTTCCCTCTAATTTTTTTCAGGACTGAGCAAATTAAAATTTGTCTGAGCGCCATGCTTCCGCACCGTGACAGGTTTACACATGCGATCGGGATATATGCACATATTATACTTGCCGCAATATTTAATAATAACTTCTGTTCTGTGTTGTAAACAAAAACACTCCAGTGTGCATCAGTCCATAGCCATGTAGTATAATAATGCATAGTGCTGTTGACTGGTAAAGAACAAAAGTAAGATGCAACTACAATGCTGAACCTGAGCTAACAGAATGGGACACAATAAATTGACTGCATTTCTGTAAGACACACATTAAGTTGAGGTCAGATGATGACTTTGTATTTGCCTACAGTATGTTGCATCAGATTGTCAGGTTCTTTGGCCTACAGACAATAATTGGTGACATTGGATTAGTCTACTATGGATTCATTCACACCAGATTTTTCCTTTAAATGGCTTCATTAATTTATTTCTTACTATTAATAAAAAGTATTCATTAGGGCCAGTTTCTGATTAATTTCCTCTGCTTGCCCTCTTTGAAACCCCCTCTTTCTCCCCCAGATAGCCCTTTTTATTTCTATTTTATCTTTTCAAGGCTACAACCTGAATAAATAAATGTTTTGGTATTATTAAGGCATGGGTGTTAATGAAAAAGATTCTATGTCCATCAATGCATGCAAACTGATTCTGGTATATCATTTATCATTATTTAAAAAAAAAAAAAGATTTTGGCTTGACTTGGACTGGAGAGGAATTGAATATGCTGTGCAGGAATTTCCATTTGTAGCCGAAATAGGAACAGATTAGGCTACTTGATAGTAGTCTATCTGAATACAATTTCTTTTCTCCTGCTCATTTTGATGCACAGTTCATTAGCCTATGGGTGGAGCTCTTTAACTATTGAAACAAGGAAACACCTCTCTGCCTGGACGCAGACAGAGCAGTATAAAGCAACGTGCATTGAAGATTAGCTGTCTCCTCAACCGTTTCGCCACAGTGCCAACAAGTGAGGATGCGGATGGTGACGGAAACACCGCGAATTAAATTACCGCGATGTAACCGCTTGGTGCATCAAGTTCGCGCGTTATGTGTGCAGAAGTATACCGCGGGTGTTAAGAGGGCTTGAGGATTTTTTTGCGCGGTCTGAAAAATCCTGTGCGCTGCAAGCCCGAGAGGTCTGCGCGCGCGCACGCGCGCAGCTTAGAGGGAACATTGCCCAGGGTTCTATTTTGGGTTCTGTGCTCTTCTGTCTCTATATGCTCCCCCTAGGTGACATCATTCGTAAGCATGACATTTCATTCCACTTTTATGCAGATGACACTCAATTGTACCTCCCACTCAAATCAAGGGATTCTATACAGCCTTTACTGGACTGTCTTGAAGACATCAAATGTTGGATGACCAATAATTTTCTCCAGCTTAATAATGATAAAACCGAAGTCATCATTTTTGGTCCCACAAAAAACAGATCAGCAGTTACTGAGAAACTGGCCCACCTCTCTCCCTATGTTAAGACACATGCTAAAAACCTAGGTGTCATTCTTGACTCAGAGCTCTGTTTCAAAAGACAGATCAGCTCCGTTATTAAAAACAGCTTCTATCAGTTAAGAATGATTTCCCGCCTCAAACCCTCTCTGTCATTCAAAGACCTAGAAACAGTCATCCATGCTTTCATTACATCCCGGCTAGATTACTGCAACTCTCTATATCTTGGGCTCCCACAATCACAACTTTCACGTCTGCAGCTAGTACAAAATGCTGCTGCTAGACTACTGACAGGAACTAAAAAGTTCCATCACATTACCCCTGTCCTGGCCTCCCTTCACTGGCTTCCTATTGCTTCCAGGATCCAGTTTAAAGTCCTTCTATTGGTCTATACAGCTCTGCATGGTAAGGCCCCTTCCTACATCTCTGACCTGTTAGTACCCCACACTACAGCTAGGTCCCTTAGGTCTGCCGACAAAGGACTTTTGCACGTATAGGCCGGACCCGCCTGAAACAAAAAGGTGATTGAGCCTTTGCGGTTGCGGCTCCACGCTTGTGGAACTGCCTACCTCCCGACATTAGACTCGCCCCTTCCATTCACTCCTTCAAATCCAAGTTAAAAACCCACCTATACTCTCTGGCCTTTTCAGGTGCTTAGCTACCTGTCCCCTTTTTTCTTTTCTTTTCTTTTCTGAGCTGGCCTCTCTGTTATCTGCTTGCTTTTTTATGTCTGCTGCCCCCTGAAACTTTGCATATCTTTCCCCATCTGACCTCATATGGGTCTTTTTATATGCTCTGCATGCCTTTGCTTTGCTTTCTTTATCTATGTTGATCATGTTTGCATGCTTCTCTACTGTCCTCATGTATGTCTTGCATTTTTACCTCTGAACTTTTAGCTACTATGTACAGCACTTTGGTCAGTGCAAACTGTTGTAAATGTGCTTTAAATTAAATTTACTTACTTACTTACTTACTTACAAATGCTGGAAGCCGTTTTTGTCATTCGAGCGCAAGCTGACAGTCAGGGATAGAGCGAGGCACACTCTCCCACTTCTCATTCCTGAGAGAGTTCAAAGATGCCCATCACGATCACACACTCAACAGTGATTATTTGCAAGGTGCAAGGTCCGATGATGTAGCCTACGTGTCTGTAGCTGAGGGGGAAGAGAAGGATGCTTCTGCGTTTGACAGTTGCCACTCTGCATTTGCGAACTTACGAGACGAGGACAATGCACAGAAATCGAAGTTTATCTGTCTTATTTTCGACTGACTGATGAATTTTTAAGCCAGCTGCTTTTTAATCGCAAACTGCGTTACTCCTTTGCGATTGTAAATTATTTAATCTCTGCCGATGAGTAAGGGAGAGAATTAAAAGATTGTTTTATTTATTTTTCTCATTTGCACTGACTTAGGCTACTTAACTTGGCATTTGACTTACCTTTTCAAAAGGCAGCCGTTTTATTTTTATAATTGCAAGCTGCGTTTTAACGACAGGCTGCTGTTTTTTGCGCTCTGTTGATTGTTATTGAACAGTAAGTTCTATTGTTATTGAAGAGAACATTTAGTTTCCACACGGGCTGAAAATAGCATGAGGCTATGCACTTTTTTGTTCTTAAGACCTAAAACCAGTGCAACAAAAACCAAAACACTATAATATTGTAATGGGAGTTAGGCTAAACTTGAAGCAGCAATAGGCCTATCGTACATCAGTAGTCACATGGTGCGTAATTCTCGCGCTGCAGGGAAAATAAACATTTAATCATGAATGTTAATTTTGTATTTGTAGCATACTTAGTCATTTTAATAGTAGACATACAGCTTATGTTTTGACAGTCTATGTTGCCTTTTATAAGGCTTTTAGACTTTTGCGGCTCCAGACAGGTATGGTTTTTGTTTTTTTTGGGCCAATATGGCTCTTTGAACATTTTGGGTTGCCGACCCCTGAATGCAAGCACTGAAATCAAAATGCTTTTACCCACTTGTGTAAGGGGGTGAATAATCCATTTTCATAAAAAAGTGGAGTTTTCCTTTAAGGACAGCATTCCAAATGTAAATTAGCAAAAAAAAAAAACGAGACGGGAGCAATCTTCAAAATTTACGTGTCGACCATTCTAATTCATCCACCAGAAAAAAAAAAAACATGGAATATACCTTTAGCAGAAGGCCTACTTATAGTTGACTGAGTATAGAAGGCAAAGTGATAACAATGCAACAGAATCAAAATCCTGTGACTGTTATCACTCGGAAAGACACATTCTACTCACCACCAGTCTGATTGAAGCGCTGCTTTAAAATGTCAATGTCCGTTTTTAGGGCCTGCTCAGCAGTCATGGACAGTCTGGTCTCTTCATCCCAGTACTGCTGATTCAGATTCTGCTCCATCCACTGCTGCCTGGGAACCATCTTACGTGTGTTGCTGTCATAGTGACAGACAACCATACTATCTACCATCCCAACTGCTACAAACTCAGGGATTCCTGATGTAGCCGTGTAGAAATACTGTAGGGAGTGCTGCACTGGAAGATACAGATGAGAGACAGAGGCAAAGTGTCAAGCAGTAAAGCAAGATGCGCAGTTGTAAAATATAACACAGAACATGACCTCTACAGGTACTGTAGATCTCAAAAAAATAATAATAATTCAATGTCAATTAAGATTAACCACATAAAAACATGGTTGGATCTATGTTTGCATATAAATCCTTGTCTCTTACATTCGTTTTAGGTGATATTCCTATTTTCCAAGATTTTAAATAATTTGTGATTTCCATAGGCCTGTTTCCATTGGCTATGCATCAAAATGAAGAAAAACTAATTCTTAATGAATAACTCACTGTACCAGTTTCACTTTTCACATTTTCCATGGATTATTGAAATGAATGACACTCTTGTAAGTCAGATGACTTGTATTTCTAGGCTCACCTTTAGTCATTATTTCAAAGGAAAATGAAGTGGCCTGTTAGAAGGTCTGTTAGTCTAAGTGATGTATTCATGTATTTTAAAGTAAAGTTAGTTACATTTCTTGTAGCGCTTGTTCTACTGGTACTCAAAACACAAAGCACTAAAGTAACCTACACATACTGTTACTGTACATTTCACTCTGTACTAAAGTCAGGAAGAAAGAACAGATTCCCTCATAGAAGCTTACTGGCGGAAACGGCACAACTACATTTTTGAAATACTAAAACTCTACAGTCTGTATTTTCACTAATTATTTAAAAACCCTAAAAAGATCTTAAAAGACCTTGGTAGATTAGATATATTTAGTTGTCATAATTCATAGTGAGGTTGAAATTTCTCATGTTCAGCTCAGTATCCAGTCATACAGGTATGGTTCACTACTATATCTATTTTTGTTTGACGGAATAATGATGGAAATATGCACATTTTATTTCAGACCAGCTTTTGATTTGATAGTGGTAACTTTGATATATTGTGTCATGAGCCTGTCATAAACATGACATGACATACAGTATCATTAATTAAGAATTATGATCATGATTACACTTCATTCATGGTGATGACAAGTTTTACCTACAATGTTTGCATCACAAAACATAAGCTTAACACTTAATGCATCAAACAACACTTAATGACATGTCTTCAAATACTGTATTATGTACTGTTACCCAGAATACCCCATGCTTGTAGGTGTTTCTTCAAGTCTACACAGTGGCTGGTGAAGCAAAGCAAAATATCACTTACCACATAATGCAAAGTGGAAATTAGACAGAAGAAAAATAGTAGCCAACATGTCTGTCTGGATCTGTACTGTAAATTGAGACGTTGCAGTAAGACTACATTTAGCAGGAAGCACACCTATGTAACCACTGTAAAGCATGCACATAAACCAATATCTCCAGTGGGCTTTGCAAGATGTGTGAGGTAAACTGCAGAGTTCTAGGCCACGGTGAAGCCCCCACACCCCCACCCCACCACACCTCACTCACACTGCCCAACAAAACCACAGCCACAGGCAATACTGCATGTGAATATAAGTTTTAACTTCACACAAGGTGTCAGTTGTGAAGAAGTTCAAGAAGTTTAAATGATATAGGCTGATTCTCAACAGAAATACACAACAAAACTGTGGAAAGGATATAGTGAGTGGAAGTTGTCACATTGCATATTAAGTCACACCTAGAGGTTTGCTTTTTAATTTGTTAATTCATATGTAAGTGTTGTGACCAAATTAATCACAACACTTTTGTGTTTCAGGCTTTGTTTTATATGGTAATTAAAGCCTTATGTTTAGGTCTTGTTTATGACCCCAAGATCTCCTCAAGTTTTCTTGTGTTCTCCCTTGTAACCCGAAACATTCATTTTCAATGGACAGTTGTTCATGAGGTTGAAATAGTATAAATTTCAAATGAATGATTTTTTACATTTCTACCCATTTCATGGCTGATTGAGATTTTGTGTTGTTTGGCATTTTGATGTGAAGGCATTTAAAGGTGGGCATGGCTTTAGCGTGATCAAAGCCATCTCCTCTAGCTGCCTGCCCCCTGAAAAAGTCAGATCTCAGGAGACAACAGGGGCTGTAATCATCAAACAAACACCATAGGCACAGGCTGTGCACCAAAATATAATGAACCATCAGGTTTGGTTTGAGTAAGTTTTTGACTCCCAACCGTTTTCTCAGAGGCTGGAGTATTATGTTGTTTGTTTGTTTACAGCTCTTGTGTTGTCTCCCAAAACCAGACATTTTTTCACTGTATATTCAGGGGCAGGCAGCTAGCAGATCAAGGAGAGATGATTTCGCACTGAAATGACGCAGGAACTCTTCATATAGCTCTAAGTGATTGAGAGTGTATATGAGGGAAATAACTGTAAGCATATTTCATACCACTAGTGATGGTAAAATTGGTACAAATAGGCTACTGTTACCAGATGAAAAAATGCATGCTGTCCAGCACTAGCCTGACATAGCCCGCCCATAATACGAATGTTCTTCTGTATCCATGGTCTGGGGACGGTCTTCATGGGCGTGTTTACGTCGGTAGAGAGTATACCGACCAATAAGGGAAGCTGATTAGACGAGCTGTCCAATCGTTTCAAACCAGAAGTGAATGCCCTCCCCCCACAGAATAATTGCATCAGGTTAAAGAACCTCCAAACCATGAATACGGATGAACAGCAGTATTATGGGCTGGCTATGTCAGGCTAGTGCAGCACTGGCCTGGCTTGCGCAACCACGTTCAGAACTGAACTGTCGTCTGGCGAAGCTAGCATTGCCTGGGAATTCTGGGCAGGATTAATCTAACAGTCTTATGAAATGCTATCAAACTTCTATCAATGTTATGGGACAGAGCTGGACAGTCATCATAAAACACCCCACCTCCAGCCTGCTTGTTTCTCATTGGGTCCTGATTTTTCTGGGCTCAAGAGTTAAGGAAATTTGGCTAAGTTTGATAAACTCTTTAGTTTCATACAGCCTGGATTGGGAGGGTAGAAGGTGGAGTGGTGGGGGGTAAAGTGGGTGGTTGGGTGGATACTACGAGATGGAGAGTGGGTGGGTGTGAGTGGGGTTGGATTTCTTGTGGATTTCTGCTTTTATATTGTTTTGTGACATTGTTGGAGGATTGACCTCTGTTTGCTTGTTTTATACTTTGGAAAAACACAAAATAAACCATGGGGGAAAAAAAGAGTTTAGGAAATGTCTCCTTGGCCATACTGACTTGATTGCAAAATTTCATGCAGCGAAATTATAGGCAGGCCCAGACTAGTGCAGCACATTTTGTGAGCCAGAATGTGCTCAATGGGAAGAAACAAACAACCAAAATGGGTCGCTGAGCTTCATGATTCTACTTAACTGAAACTGTATTTGGTCACTGAAAGGAAGTCAGATGTGTTTGAGGGTAGGTAAGAACAAGTATTTATAACATATGAACATTAGCCTGGGCCCACCTTCCTGTCAATGTATGACATTTCACAATCAAGTAAATCTGTCCGACAAACTTTTAATAGGGGAGAACATGTACTCTCAGAATACAGTATCTGAGTGGTACAACTACAGTGAGTGAAGAATAAATGAGAGATGACTGCTGTCCTTTATATTGAAATTTGACAATTCATCTGACTAACCAGACCTGACAAATCAGAAGGTATGTGTGTGTGTGTGTGTGTGTTTGAGAGAGAGAGAGAGATTCCCAATGTTTTGGATTTTTATACACCCCCGTATTCCAAGTACAGCAATATCGTCATCAAGTGGTCTGAGCCATACATTCAGATTCCGATATAGCTAAGATTCCAATCAAAATATTTAAATATTGTTATATTTTACAAAGATTTTATACAACATTCAGGGAGAAAAAAACATATAGGACAGGCATTTTTTACTTAATGCTTTTAATAGAAGATAGCTGTAGGCCTATCCAGAGTTAACATGTAAATACACTGTAGTTTATGTGGGGGCATGAAGTGGGGTTGGAGACAATGTGAAAATATGATGTGATTTCAACACAAGATTTATTGGAGCGGCTGGACAGATGAATAGCCTATAGCCTACCATTTGAACAGGTGATCTGCCATGCCAAATGAGTGATTATGGGCTCTGTGAGACCTACAGTCAAAAACGTCTTGCTTGCGAAAATCATAAGCACTTCTTTTGGCACCTTGACTCCACATTGATTTGTCATTTGCAATTCATTTTCAGATTGCACAACCAAATCACAGTGAACTAGGCTACAAGTTACAAACGTATAGTCATTTGAATAAAATGATTACCATTCAATCTTCTGATAATGATTTGTAACAGAAATATGTAACTCTCATACTGTATATTGAGGATTGCTTTTCCATTTTGCACATATTCTTATTAGGTGTCCTCACATTCTAGAATTTTGCTAGAATTTTGCGGTCCAGCGCCATCTTGAGGGTAGAGCGGGGGAAGAGCGCTACGAATTTCCCCCAGGCCAATGAGCTATGACCAACGCCGGGAATATTTAATACATTTAATGTCAAACTCCGGCGTTAAAACAGTCAAAGCTCTTTACAGATCATGTATACCAGTCAAACTTTCGTTAAAAATGAAAATTACGAAAGTAACTGCTTTTTAAGATCTGCCGCGATTACTTTAAGTAGAATGGGTTCTAACTAGCCTGCATAGTTACATGTTGCCCTCTGCATCCAAATCGCTGTTTTTAAAATACTTAAAAGGCTCAACACAGCATGATACATCAGTCACAACATCATTACAGACCCTACACGTAGAATCAAGTATTTAAAACATCCGTAGTGTACGCATATGTTTGTTTCAAAGACTGTGAACTATGCAATTCATATAGTACTAACATGCTAGTTGCTAATACAACGTCAGGCTTATCCAGCAACTACCTTGTTACTACTGATGAATTGTAGTAGTAGTGCTGTAAATGTTAAGGATTACAAACAAATTGTTTGGGAAAGGGTACGAGAATTAGTGTCAAATGAGTTTGATAGAAAGAGCCTGGTGAAGGCTAAGGTAAACCAATAGTAGGCTACGTTAAAAGAAAAAGACTTGGGGTAACCTACCCAGGGGCTATCATTCCTCTCCCAGTTTTGAGCCACTGCTTGCGATCACTTGTGCCAGCTCGTAATGCCTGCTCCCACATTATGTATCTGAGAAAATTAGGCTATGCACTGCCAAATATTACTAAATCTTTAGCCAGTCAACATGCTTACAACATTTACTCCCAGTCGACGTTCAATCATAGCGTTACTATTTCTCCGTAGCAAGCAGTCAGTGCGAGTTGCTACTAACGTCAGGTGGTTAATCAATCGCACAGTTCATAAACTTTCTTTGAAACACTATGCGTACACGAAGGATGTTTTTAATGCTCGATTCCACATGTAGGGGCTCTGATAATGTTGTGACCGAATCATGCTGTGTCGAGACTTTTAAATGTTTTACAAATAGCGATTTGAATGCGGGGGGCTACATTGCACTATGTAGTAAACATTGCTCTTGACGCTTAAAGTTAATCGCGGCAAATCTTAAAAAGCAGTTACTTTCGTAATTTTCATTTTGAACGAAAGTTTGACTGGTATACATGATCTATAAAGAGCTTTGGCTGCTTCAACGCCAGAGTTTGACATTAAATGTATTAAATATTGCCGGGGGTTATTGGTCATATACTCATAGCTGATAACCTGAGGGAAATTCGTAGCGCTCTTCCCCCACTCTACCCTCAAGATGGCGCTGCGCCGCAAAATTCTAGAATGTGAGGACACCTAATTGCACAATCTCTATGCTTCCATAAAGGAGTGGCCTATGGAACATCCCAAATTTCATCACTTCCTGAAAAGTAGCCTATGCTGTGGGCCTAACTTACCTGGACTCCGCACACCTTGTATCTGCGTCATGTTTTCACATTAGCTTCATAAAAACAACAAAAAAGATTAACGCACTGGATGATGGAAAAGGTCCTCCTCATTGTTCTCTTGTGCGGATTTAACGCTTCAGCAGGTTTGAAAATTGAACTTTTCATCATTTAATGTTTTAGAGAATGTTTGGGGGAGTGGACGTTGTTTTGCCAAAACAAAACAAAAAAATAGCGTTTGTGTGTAATTTTGCCGATATACATTTATAAGCCTATTGTCCAGTTTGTTAGGCCTACTAGGATTTTCTGATGAACGCTGTAATAAGCCTAACGGGAACTGTCACCAAATTCGCGCAGAGCTTGTAGCCTATATGCAATTGTTCAAAACAAAGCGTTGGTTATGCAATCATTCACTCTTTTTCTGTCAGTTTTTGATGTCTTCATTTTTGATGGGCCTCGTGCAGGCCTATATGCAAAATCTACACCTCACTTGTCTCGCATCGTCAAAAAACAACAGGCCTAGCCTAAATGAATTATCTATCATGTAAGTTACATAAAAATATTGTGTAGCCTACGTTAATTCAGCATGCATAACACTGCAGTAAGCTATTCAGTTTACACAACTTTGTGCAATGATAGCACATGCAAAGTAGCACTGCAAAACAGTTATTTGAATAGGCTAAGTGAACAACTGTAACCAGTTTATTTTGAATAACTTCATTCAACTTGGATAACTACTCAAATAGAACAAGTAAGAAACGGTATTTCATGCATGATGGAAAATAAGAATATAGGCCTACATTCTGTCGTAGGCTGGGCTGAGGCTACATCACTCTGACAAGCAAATTAAGTTTCATTTTCTCTCCAACTCCCATGCACACATTTTTTAAATAGGCTGTTTGTTTCAGATTTAAGATAACCTACAAGAGTTATGTATAAGCACTGTAGTGGAACTATAGGCTCCCAACAACTACTCCTAACAACTTAAAACAAAATGCAAAAAGAAAATAATAGATTGCATAAATAAACATACGGATGGTAATAATAATAATAATAATAATAATAATAATAATAATAATAATAATAATAATAATAATAATAGCCTATGATAAAAGGAGAAAAAAACAGACACTCACAAGTAACTGTGAGCCTTTAAGCGTATAGGCTAAATCTAAGTTTAAGGTGCAGCCTAACATCGTTAATCAATGCAGTTTACTGTAAGTAGGAGGTTTTACTTCTTTCCAGTTCAATGTAATTATTATTACCTCCGCCAAGGAGGTTATGTTTTGCTTGGCGTGTGTGTGTCCGTCTGTCTGTCTGTCTGTCTGTCTGTGAGCAATATAACTTGAAAAGTACTGTAGTAAGAACTGATTCGATTTTGGTGGCGATCGGTGATCCAGATCACCATCTGTGACCACATTGTCTTGGCGGATGTCTGCACTCTCTAAGCGCTTTTCTAGTTAATCTGTGTGTCATGAGTCATGACCAGTACAAACCTAGCCACAGTGGCTAGAGGACAGTTATCAGCAAGTGGTCCAAATACCGCATGCACGCACACAAGATGAATTAGATAAGACCGGTTTGTCAAATTTGTTCTATTCGTGAAATACAAATCCCCCTCTTATAACCCATGATAACATGTCCTCTCAAGAAAGTGGGGCTACTGGTTTGAGACTTGCCAATTTAATTGCATCAACGCACCCATCAACCCCCATCAACAAGTTCACTGTTGGTTAGCTGTTTCAGCTAAAATAATTGCCTACCCCTAGATGGACTAGCCTGGCGAATGCCAAACTAAAATCACAAGTGATATTTAGTCTGGGGACCTTGCATTTCTCGTAGCGGAAGCATCGTTTACAATTGTCCATAGCCGTTTATTGGGCGCTACGAATATCATAGCGTCTGTACATACCTCGGAGCCAATACCAGAGCCACCACGTGACGTAAAATGCAATCGAGTGCCGTACAAATCCCTTTTTGTTCTGCGATTGGATACCGAAAGTAAGCGAGAAAAACGGCCATAGTCACCATGCTCCTCTGCAGAGTGAAATGAAATAAGCGAGCAAAGGAGCATGGGAATTCCCAGGCTATAGATGGACACCATTTCAGGGCAAGTTTAAACTTTCAGCAGGCTACTTAACCGATAATTTATTACACAACTATCTCACAAAACTGAATACAACATGACCCTTCACATTTTTGCAAATAATCTTTTCAGTGGAGAACACTAAATGAATAGATACAATACAATATGAATAAATGAAACTTCAAAGAATAGAAATACAACATACAGTACATGAATATTTTTTTCTCACTCATTTTTTACAATTCCAATAGAATACAATTGTTTTGTCCTCGGATCAAATAAGGTGTTGACACAATAGAATAACATTCAAACAAATTTTAAATCCCACCAGCATTGCTGACTGCACCATATGCTAAATCACATTTCAGTAGAATTTTCATCTGGCCATGCTGATCTTTAACCCATCATTGACATCTAGCCCTAATAAGTCCCTGTGCTGTCAGTAAAGTGCCGGGTGACATTGCATTGTATTTGTGCACTCTACAAATAAGATTGAAATTGATTAGCATTAGCATTGAAAGCAATATTAATAGATTAATATTTTTATTTCCTCCTATGTTTTAGACCATTTTATGCTTTTGTATCATTGTGTAGGCCTAGCCCCCGTATAACATTCAGTATTGTCTGGCTTTATATATTTTTTTTCCAGAGAATCATACCCTGCATTATTACTCTACAATCACATCAGGAATCACAGTCTTCCCAAAGTACATGGAGATTACAGAGGTTGATGGCAAAGTCATAAGCCATTATGACAGCACAACCCAGAGGAATCTCCCTATGAATCAATGCATGAAAGACCACTTTGATCAGAGCTTCTGGGATGATGTCACTGTGTGGTCAAAGAGCTGGGGAAATGACATTGCTAGGCTCTTTAATGGGATCCTGAAAGAACATGAAGAGAATGGTGAATAGCAATTACACTATTCATTATCCCTATTATAATAACTGAGTAACTGACACCGGCTGATAAGGGTTTACAAGGCTGTAAATGATCAAATTGCATTTGTCATTCATTTAGATTACACAGTTGAGTTCTTATTCTCTTGAATGCACATCGTTCACATCAAAGATCAGTGAATATTTGTGGTCTGTGTAAGTGAGATTTATGCCATAACAATTTTAGACTACACTGTGGTAGGTAGCCACAAAGACAGATGCCTGTATTTTTACAACTGTGAGTAGCAGAGTTTTAGCATCACAAAACATTTCAGAATGTTTTTTGAAGTTAGCCTAAATTAAAAATTTTCCTGCACCTACTGTAAATATGGTCGATTTATTTTTATTATTTACTTATTCTTAAGCAAGGGCATATACACTTGAGAATGGATGCACTTGTTTGTTAGTTTAATTTTCTATATTTCCCACTATATTTATGTACCCATATTCAAGGCTCAGAAAGAATGAAGAAAAAAAATATTCATCCGCAAATATGTGTATTTTTGTATGTGAAAGACGTTTGGAAAGGTTTGGTGCCCCACGCAAATTGCATAGTCTTGCCGTAACACTGGCACTACCCAGCAGAATGCACGATTCTTACCCAAAGTGGGGTATGGGCATTCAATTAAGCTTTGAAGTCGCACCAATACTCATTCTGCTGACCTTAATAAGATTCTAGAAGAACTTGATGACAAAATGCAAGAGAGGAATATAATTTCATCACCTGGCGTCTACATTTTTTTTTTTACATTTTAGTATCTTTACCTTTATTTTTTCCACAGGAACACATGTATTACAGATCATTTTCTGCTGTCAGATGAATGATGGGGTTAAGTCCACATGTAAATCCATATCAGAAATGTTTCAGTTTGATGGACAGGACTGGCATCCTGAAAGCATTCCAAACCAAGACATCTGTTGTGACTCCCTAGATAAGTATGTTAAAAATGGGATGGAGTGCCTAAATAGGACAGGTGAAGCATCATTCAATATATTTGTTCATACCACTGTTCATTTTCCAATCATGTATTGTATTAAAATAATTATCCAAAGGGAATCAAATTGTAGCCCAGTTCACATTGCTAAATGCTGTTGATAGCAATGAAAATGCTAATTTCCTGCAACACAGCTGGCAAAATGGTAACAGTAGCAAGTAGGCCTATATGAAAACCAAACCTAATCATTTTCATATGCCTGCCTCTGTAAGCATTGGCTGCTGTTTCACCATTTCGTCTGCCTTGCACAAAATTCTTTCATTCACAAAGCTATCAACAACTGTGCTACGTGTTGATTCACTCCGGTAATCAAAAATATGCACATTATAAGTGAGATGAAAATGAGGTTACAAAATCATATAGGAAGACTGTGATTATGCATGTAGTACAAACCATATGCATATGTGGACTCTTATTTTCAATGTTGAATAATATTTGTTTTTTTGTTGTCATGCTCTGTTCATTCAGTTCCCCCAGAAGTCTCTCTGTACTTAAACGACTCACGTTCAGCGGTGTGCCATGCTACAGGTTTCTATCCCAAAGAGGTGAACATCACCTGGAAGAGAGATGGACAGGTGATGCAAGACATAGTGGTTGGGAAGTTTAAAGACACTCTGCCCAATGGGGACGGAACGTTCCAGAAGAGAGTTGTGCTCAGCGTGTCACCTGAGGATATGAAGAAGGGCACATACACTTGTGAAGTGGAACACATCAGTGGACTAATCATCAACGCTTTGACTGATGATAAGCCACAAGAACGTACAGGAGGTCTGTAGAAAGCACAAGTCATTTCTTACGCTTTACACCATATCAGTCATTAAGATGTCTTCATATTGTCTGTCCACCCACCTGGAGTCATTTGGAAAAAGTTTATTCTCTATCAGTTGAGCCACTCAACCGTCATCTGACAGCCCCCACACTACTCTGTGTAAGGGCCCAGTGTAAGGGCCCATTGTATCTACCACATACAGTATTACAGTATGTGCTGCTGTCGAGTGGTTTGGTCTTATATGCAGACAGTAGATGCTGCTGTCGAGTGGTTTGGTCTTATACCTTGCCCTCTGTTTAAAGTGGGCAATACAATTTCGTTGCTGGGAGAGAAAGTCCACAGTGATGCCTTGTTTGGTCCTGATTGACCCAAAAGGTAGCCCCTCTTTCTGTCTGGCACTAAGATTCTCATTTATGTACTGTCTTTTAGTAACTCAATTGACAAATGTAACAGATGCCAACTAGCTCGGCTAGCTGGAGGCAGTATGTGTAAATCCTCACTACTCAATTCCTTGGTCTTTTAGCTCAGTGTTTAGAGCGTCCGACTCTCATGCCGATTGTTTGTTGTAGCTGACGGGGTGGTGGGTTTGAGACCCATGTGCGGTGCAGCCACTGGCTACATAAGGTGTTGTTAACGTCCCTTAAGAGGCTCACTTCTATGATGTCACTGCAGAGCAGATTCACTATGGAAAATTAGTTATAGTAATCCTCCATAAGCAAAATGAAAATGATAGATATATGTGAAAGAAATTGATTGAAATCCATCCACAATTTTATCCATGTTTGTTTTAATTATGTCTTTTGCAACAATTTCTAATTTTTCTTAGGGGTAGTGATCAAGATTGCAGTTGGGGTTTTGGTTGGGTTGTTTATTGTGGCTGTCATAAAAAAGTGGAAGGCGAAATGCTTAAGAGGTCAGACTGGACTCTAATGGAACCTCACACAGATTTTACACAATATCATATTTCATATCTGATCTGTTTGTTGTCCATGTTTCTGCTGTTATGTCAATGTTAATGTACAGTATGTACTGTATGTTCTCACAGGGCGTGGGACCTCTGGATCTGCAAGAACATTGATGTCAGGGTATTGTTTTATTGCAATTTGATGATCTACTGTATATCTTAAAGGTGCATGCAATATGAGTTTCAGCATGGTTTCAGAGCGATTTCACTTTTATTTCAAATCTCCCCTTGATTCACTAGCTGTCTGCCCCCTAAATAAAAAATCTGATCTTGTGAGACAACACAAGGGCTGTAATTGTCAAACAAACAAAACAAAATAAATAACAACAGCACAGCAGTGTTATAACTAACTAACAAACAAACAAAATATAACAACCCACATTCCAGCTAATCACACACAAGATGGCTGGGTGTCGCATCCTTCCCACAACCGTCTTTGGCTGGAACATGGTTTGTTATATTTTGGTGCACAACTTGTGCCATGTGTTTGTTTGATGTTTACAGCCCCTGTGCTGTCTCCTGAGACCAGACTTTTTCACAGGGTATTCAGGAAGCAGGGAGCTAAACAGATCAAGGGGAGATGATCAAGCTGAAACCATGCAGGAAATTATATTGCACCTCTAAATCTGCTTCTCACCATCATTACTGCATAGAGTGTTCTATACTGTACTTTGGTATTCTAATATATAGTGTAATTACTTACAGAACCAACCCTGTTCCAGACTACTCAGGTGGGACAGAAAACACATCTGTTTGACTTTTACATCTACTCTTGGAAAGGCCATTTTATTTCCATTGAATCAACAGATTTTATTGAGTTAAGAGGACTATTTCACTGCCTGGCTTGCATGACCACGTTCAGAAAGAAACTGCGGTCTGGCAAAGCTAGCATTGCCCGGGAATTCTATCAATGTTATGAGACAGAGCTTGACAGAGTCATCATAAGCTTGCCTCCTTCCGCATGCTCGTTTCCCATTGGGTCTTGATTTTCTGGGCTCGAGAGTTGAGAAAATTGCATCCTTGGCCTAACTTGATTGCAAAATTTCATGCAGCGACAAGTATGGGCAGGCCCAGGCTACTACTGTATTTCACAATATCTAGATGATGGATGAAGCTGAGATTTTGAGTTATTCTTCCTGAATTTAACCTTTTCAAAAGAAATGGTGCATGAGGATATTTTGTAGGGGCCAGGCGAGTTTATGTCAATTCTGATGTGTTTTTTGGCTTGCCCCTACCAGGTAAAGTCCCATCAATATACTGGATCTCTTTTGCAACAGGCCCCTGAGATTACATATAAACAGCATACAAATATACTATATGTTTTAAAAATACATCATATATACCGGTAGCCTATACCATTATTTTGTTATATGTTTTTGTAATATTACCAGTATTTTACTTTTACAATTCATTTGGCGAGGGGCAATATAAAGCCATATAGGCATGTGTATTATTTCTTTGTGGTGTGCTC
The DNA here is from genome assembly GCA_027497455.2 of Sardinella longiceps. NCBI lineage: Eukaryota > Metazoa > Chordata > Actinopteri > Clupeiformes > Clupeidae > Sardinella > Sardinella longiceps. The sequence goes on along the minus strand of JAODXP020005774.1, from coordinate 33,783 downwards.
CCCTTTTCTAAATCATGCCATGTGCCTAGGTGAAGAAACACTCATAGGCCTACAGAATAGGTGCGTTTCCAGTTGCTGTGTGCTGCCTAAAACTTTTACTTGTTAGATAGGCCTACAAGTAGTGCCTTCGGACAGCCTTTTTCAGTGCTAGCAATTGCCTAATTGGATTTATTTTGAAGCAGGATGGTACTTCATGCTTTGAAGTGCTTTATTAAGAAATAGACACATCAAATGCAGTTATCGAAATATGACTTACAGATTTGTATATATTGTAGATAGAAAATACAGCTGGCCATATATTATAAAACTGAATTCTTGCCTTGGTGCACTGCCTTTTTAGCCTGACATAGCCCGACCATAATACTGCTGTTCATCCTTATTCATGGTCTGGAGGTTCTTTAACCTGGCGCGATTATACTCCGGGGGGGAGGGCATTCACTTTTGGTTTGAAACAATTGGACAGCTCGTCTAATCAGCATCGCTTATAGGCCGGTAGACTCTCTACCGATATAAACACGCCCAAGAGGACCGTTCCCAGACCATGGATACGTATGAACATTCGTATTATGGGCGGGCTATGTCAGGCTACTGCCTTTTACTGTCTTTCATGTTTTATATTCTTTCTATGTGTGGCTTTCTTGAGTTACTACTGTACCAAAGTGAGTAATACAGTATCTATATCTGCTACTGTACTCAAGGGAAGCCTGGTGCTATTGACTTGTGTCAAGTTGATTAGTTGTTATTTGTTTTATAGTTGACCCATTTTACAAGCTGCTGTAGCCTGGTGTAGGCCTAATGTATTGTTCCACTTTGTGTGAAGCGTCTGAAATCCTTAATTTTGTGTACGCTACCTTCCTTGTAGCCATATACTTTCTGTGAACTATCAATATTGGCCATGTTAGTTGCTGATTGCCCAGCCAAAAAGGAAACCTAAGTGATCTTTGTGCTGCAGCAAAATGAGATATGTTGATATACAGTTTTAAAGTGAGAGGTATGCCCTACTTGTTTAAAAAGACATATATGTTAAGCATCAGCAAAACTGTATTGACAAATTTGTACAGGTGTATTTAATATTTTGTATTTCATATTGTCTTAAAAAATGTTTAAATAAATAAACTATGTCTGACTACTTCACTTAATAAATATACATAAATGATGATAACATCATAATGATACTGACTGGAGAAACAACTGGACAAACACTGGCCTTAATATTTAATGCATATTGAATGTACTGTAAGTCAATGATGGCATTTTCCATTTTCAAATGCCATCATTCCTGTATGTGACTTTGTGTTTCTCTTGGTCATCAGTAAGGGGGTAGAGAAATCTATACACTGCCGACCCCTGATGAAGAATTAAGAGCACCAATTTTCAACCAAATGGAAGTGAACCATAGTTAATAATGTAAGAGCAGGCCCACTTTTTGTTTTTAGATACAAGGACCTTGATCTATGGTCTTGGCAATCGTTATTTCTTTTTTAATAGGGTAGGTGTTTATGACTTCGAATGACTAAAATAGTGGTTAAAAGTGTGTTAATGCAATAGAAAAATCCTTAGCTAAATCCCTCAAGTGGAGGTTTTAAGTGGTAAGTTCTGGTTTTCCAGTAGCCTACTCAACAAAACTTCTATGGTCTATGACACTAAGAAGTAGGTTGTTGTCTTGGCACCAGCATGCCCTTTGCTCCACGTCCTCTCTGTGTTGTTTCGTTGTTGTTGCTGATCAGACCCACTACATGTCAGGATTTGGGTTTTGTCTTTGTGCTTCTCGTGTTTTGTTTCTAGTTCTGTCTCTTATCATCTTGTGTCTTAGTCTCGCCATGTGCTTATGTTTACCCTGTGCCCACGCCCCCTGTGTATTTCCTGTGTCTCTGGCTATGTTTCCCTTTATGCTTCCTGGTTTTGTCATGTGACCTTGTCTCTTGTTTCTGTTTCCTGGTTTTGTCATGTGATCCTTGTGTTTCCTGTTTTAGTTCTTAGTCTTGAGTTTCTAGTGTCTCCTGTGTCTCCGCCCCTCACCTGTGTCTCATGATTTCATTATTGTTTCTAGTCTCGTGTTCACCTGTCTCTCGTTGTTCCTAGTTCCCTGCCCTCCTGTGCCTTGTTAAGTCTTGTGTATTTAAGCCTCATGTTTTCAGTGTTTCCCTGCTTCGTCATTGTGTGTGTTGTTACGTTCCTTTGGTCTATGTGTTTTGAGCTTCTAGTAAACTTTCAAGAAATCTCAAGTCTCGAGTCTTAAGTCTCTAGTTTTGCGCTCTGCCGTGCATTTGGGTTCTCACCCCTTCCTAGGACGTGACACTACAGTGGTATTTTGAAAATGTGGTTGGCTGAGGGAGAACTGTATATGGGCTGAACACATCCCTGAGGTATCCAATCTGTCTGTAGTAGCATATGTTTTTCACATGACACAAAAACATCTGGTGGCGACATATAATTAGGCTATCGGAAACAATATAAATGAAATTGCCTCCTTATATTAATTCAGAGATGAAAGAGAAAGTCAGAAAAAAGAACAACTACAAAGTCAGATGATCAACAAAAGGAACAAGGAATACCAACTACTCTGGCTGCCTTTGACAGGGGTCACATGTTTGTTTTATACCACAAATTGTCTCTTTTTCCATCAGTGATGCCAATGGGTCTATTTGGGAAGTCCAGATATAAGCTTTTCTAATTATCATTCACTATCATGACAAACCACACTCTTCGGATGTCCGGAACTATTCTGTCCCTATCTGTATAAACAAACAATCAAGATCAAATTAGAACTCAGAAGTGCAGTTGGGTAGGTCTGATTGTGAGGATGTGACCCCCCTAGTCTCCAAGGATCATAAGGTGATGGAGGCAGGGAAGGAGGGATATCCTCAAAAAGGCAGCGGGAAAGTAAGTGCAGACCTTCCATTGAGCTATCGGAGCAGGCAGGGCATGCCAGAGCTTGCCCTCTTATGGCCATGACAGTTAACTCCCAAGGCACCACGCCAATACTGCAGGACACAAACAAATCACAAGTAGAGCCCCCAAGGAAGGAAACATGCTGGCCAGGTAGTAACACAACATAATCATGGAGACCAGACTTAGTTGAAGGGCATAGTTGAACAAAAATATTTTGTCATATTTATTTATTTATTGTGATTTTTTATTAGTTCTCATGTTGTAGAGCATTACTTCCACAGTTCAGTTGAATGTAAGTCTACCTCACCTTACATTTCATGTAGTCAATAAAATCATATATTTTCTAGCTGTAAGGTGGCATACATTGCCAAAAAACACTATGAGATTTACGGCCATTGGGGTACCAACATATCTCACGAGTTATCACCACAACTTCCACTGCGAAACTTCCCATTTTTACCCACAGGGTAAAGTCCAATCCCTCAAGATTTACAGTCTTTTAAGAGTACAAGATAGAGAGAAATGGTCCTCAAAGTGAGCGCAATGATGTGGCTAATTATTATTCTCACCTCCTTTATCTTGTATTTAGAAGTCTCATCAGGTGAGTCTGAATTATGATTTTTAAGGCATTTAAATGTTGATCACAGACAATAGAATGTTTTATGATTTCCATTGTGCCTGGATGTTGGAAAAACTGCCCTGTGTGAAAGACTAACATGTTATGGGTATCTGTACTGAAACAATTTTACTCTCCTGTAGTCTACCACTAGGCTATAATGAGATGTAATAAAGTTTTTCTTGAATCTTGAATCTATTATCTTACTTTACAGTTCCCAGCATTTTGTTTTGTCTATGATGGAATGTTCACTGACAACAATTCCTAGTTTGAGAGCAATTACAGACATACAGACTACAGTCTATTTGATATTTCTCATTTTTTTTTTTTTCCTTCAGAATTGTATATCCTAAATCGGCATTGTACAGCCACAACAGGAATCCAAAGCGTGCCCGCCTTTTCACAGATCGACACAGTTGATGATAGAGTCTTTAGTTATTATGACAGTAGCACACAGAGCCAAGTCCCTGCACAGTGCATGAGACAGTCCTGGAATAATAACATTGAGTACACAATAAAAAGGCAAGACTTTCTCAATGAAGAATTGGGATTGGTACAAAAACATCTTAAACAGACTGGTGAGTATACAAATACATTAATATACCTCAAGTGGTGGCTATAAGGATGGTAGAGAAGTCATTTAGTGGGTTTAAGTAGCCTATGGCTTGATTAAGTATGGCTGAACCATTAGAACCTCTCTCTTCAATTAAACTTATATGGTTGGACCTTCAGTATTGGCTCATAGCATGTAAACTATTTTGTTTCTGCAGAGATATTTTCACCCCTCATTATTGATTTCACAAACCATTCTCTTAAAAGAACAGTGTACTATACGTACAGACATATACAGTATGTATAACTCATAGGGCCAAAGAGTAATGCCTTATTTGTCTTTTCTCTTTAGCAGGGGTGCATGTCTTACAGTTTATTCAAATATGTAGGTGGGACGACAAGACTTCTATCATTGAAGACAGATACGAGTTGTTAGCCTATGATGGAGAAAACTTTATTTTGCCTCCTGTGAAGAACAGAAAACTTGCTCAGAATTTCAACAGAACTTGTATGCTGAATGGATCTTTGGATGCCAACTGTTCTCCAAGTATTTGCAGGGAGGATTTGAAAAATTACATTCAGCAGGGAAAAGAATGCCTGAATAGAGGTACAACAGTATTACTGTATTACTCTTGTGTAGCTGGAACCCAAGACCCTTGTATGAGGAGAAGTGAAAACTGAGGGGGTGGTTATGACCTGGCTAAAGGGCCGGATAGATGCACTGTTACAATCAAAGTTAATTGGCCAAACTATCAAAATGAAAAAGAACATATATGGCAGGAGTGGCCCAACGTTTTTGTTTGCAGGCCATATGCTTAGAAATCTACGCTGCCAACCCTCGATGAAAAACTAATGTTCAAATGTTTAACCAAACAGTGAACTATAGTTAATAATATAACAGCAGGCCCACTACCTGTTTTTAGATACCTGTTTTTGGACCCTGGGGCTTAGTTTGGCCCCTCTTGATCTATGGTCTGCAATCATTTCATCTTAGCAAGTCCAGATCCTCTGTGCGAAACAAAGGGTAGAACAAGGGACTATTTTTTTTTTGTTGTTAAAGTGCAATCAGCCACATATTGTTTCTTTTGTTATTTCTTTTGTTATTATATTGTTATTTATCTGGCTGCTTGCACAAACACACTGATTAAAATGTTTTATTTAGTTTGTTCAAAAATGTGCAATGTTGTTGTATGTTTGCATGTCTGGATAAATGTTCTCGGATTCCATATGGATTCGGAAGAACAGTGGATGAAGTATTTGGCCTAACCCTAAAGATCTGGACTTGGTATCCCTAGTTTCTACTAACTTCTTTTCTCTCCCTATCTCTTCCCTTCGTTTCCCACTTCTTCACTTCCAGTCCCCCCAGTAGTGTCTCTATTCCAGAACTCCTCCTCTACAGTGGTGTGTCATGCTACAGGTTTCTATCCTAAAGCGGTGAACATCATCTGGAAGAGAGATGGGGAGGAGATACTGGAGAATGTGAATATAACAGAGACTCTACCTAATGGGGATGGAACCTTCCAGAGGAGATATGTGCTCACAGTCTCACCTGAGGACAGGTGTGAGGGTACATACACCTGTGAGGTGCAACACAAGAGTGGACTCATCACCAAGACCCTGATGGAAGAAAAATGTAAGAGAGCTTTGCAAATGTTCATTTAGTTTTTGTGGTTGCAACTCATAATATTTTAGTCAAGTCAATTTCATTTAGGCCTATATAAACATGTAGCCTAGAACTCTAGACACACTCTAGCGGTAGCAAATTGAACTTGCTCAGTGTGAACGTCTAGGACGAGCCATAGCTCAGACCTCGATTGTGTCTGAGCTGTTTTACACTCTAGGTTATATTCAGACATCATGGTGTTTAGCCAATCACAATGTTATGTCTGGACAGGGAGTTATTGGGCGGGCGTAGCGTTGTTTGAATCGCTTGTTAGTTGCTAGTTGTGCTGATTAGTTTTAGCAGTTTTATCCGGGGGTCTATCACTTGTCGCCAGACTATATAATACATTCATGTGATAGTCTGGCGTGTCAGGCTAATAAACATGAAATATTATATATTTATTTATATTTTAGGCTTGTAGGTTATTGTTTTGATGTACTAGTTCATGATTCTTCTGCCTGACTTGTCTTGAGCCTGAGTCTTGTCAATTTGCTATTTTTGTAGTAGTAGTAACAGTATCACATTTGGTGTTCTTTGTATTTTTTTATGGTACTCAAGATGCTTGGTTATGGTTTGGAATTTGGATTTCAATTGGGATCTTTATGGGGACTTATATGGAACTTTTATCGTGGCAATACGGGAGAAAGGGTGAGACTAGTCTAATGAAACAGTAATTCTAACCATTTATTTATTATTATTTTTACTCATTATACGTGTATATTAGCAGTGTTAGAATAAACATCTTTGTGTTTTTACAGCCCAAGCTGCATCTAGGTGTCTGGAGCTCTCAAACAGGGTAAAACCATAGCTATGGCTCTGGGTAAAACACATCTGGGCTTCTTCTATCAGCATTTCTCTCTATCTTTTGGTCCATGACTAAGAAATATCTTATGACATTAACCAGTAGATGGATCACTATACGAATAAATTCAGACTCAAAGGTTCAGTGGCTGTGGTTAGTCAGTGTGAAACTGGTAACCCTTATTGTTTGTTCTGAACCAACTCATGAGTTTAGCAGGGTTCCCATGGGTCAGGGAATTTCAGTAAAGGCAATTTCAGTAAAGGCTGTTCCAGACAGGGAAAGTCAGGGAATTTGACCATTTTGCTTGGAAAGTCAGGGATTATCAGGGAATTTTGTTAGTATTTGTATTGCCATCTTTGCCATGTTCTCTCACGAGTTAAGAACCACCAAAACTAACCCACTTCCCTTTTTTTGTCAAGAGCTACCATACAACAAGTTTGAGAGAATCTCTGATTGCCGATAATGTGAGCAGGACCATGTGGCAGATTATCATTATTATTATTATCATCTCTCAGTTCTGCTCTCTCCAGACTTTGGCAGGTGAGTTTACAGGATTTATTAGTAAAATCGTTTTATGTTCTCAACTTTCATTGCCTTTCTCTTTTTTTCTTTTTTTTTTTTTTTTTTTTAGAAACGCACACACTGGTTCTCTATTGCACGGCTACAACAGGAATTAAAGGCATGCCAGCCTATATACAGACTGACATTGTTGATGATAAAGTCCTCAGTCATTATGACAGTACCACACAACAGAAAGCCCCTGCGCAGTGCATGAAGAATGATTTGGATCAACAGTTCTGGAACTGGAGCATTGAGGACACAATGGTAAAGCAACTGGTTTTCATAGAAAATTTGGAATGGATTGAGAAACGCAAGAATCAGACAGGTGAATGGAAATGCACATATTATATTCACACCAACTTTTCTTCCTCAGGTTGTAATAGTGTATGTGAGGAGTCATTCAGGTTTAAGTTGGGCTCCAATATTACATTACCAATAATACCAAATATACTATAGTCTTATGGGACGTGTTTTAGTAAATGGCTCTTCAAGTGACCCTGTACATTTAGTATTGTGTTTTTGAGTGTTGTGTTATGTTGTTGATGTTATTCTCTGTATTGTCTCTGTAAAGTGATGGTTTACACAAACTTAAAAGCTTATTTACTTTATTACAGCAAGTCGAATAGAGAGATTTATGTCTTTGAGGGGGCTTGAGTACAGTAGATAGAATGTGTGTTCTGTTTACTGGAGAAACGCAAAGTTTGGGGATCTTCAGCACCATGTGCGAAATGCTAGGCTGGTTTTGCCCTCCTACGTTAGCTCTGCTCAATAATCATTTCCCTCCACGACTCCATCTGGCATTCCGGCCATTGGCATCATTTGCAGAGATCAATTCCATACCACGCTAAAAAAACTAGCAGGATCTTGAGTTGTGAGAGATAACATCTGTTGTTGTAGCGTAGCTTACCTTACGACCAAGCTGGTGCATAAAGTTAGGGATTGGGTGAAATATTTAATCATTTCAAACTTAAACAATTCACACCTCCAACTTGCAATCATTCGTCAATGGTGAAATGCCAGACCCTTGAACGAAGCTAAAGTGTAGACCAAGGGGATGGCCAAAGCCAGGCTAGCAAAATGCAACAACAATGCTAGTTCAACACTTATAAAACTCATGATAGTACCAAACTTAAGTAGTAGCCTGAACAGTCCTTACAACAAGAGTCTTGCAAAAGGCGATTGTGTGAGATCAGCTATCATGTAAAAAACCAAGTGCAGCGCAAATGGGCTTAGCCTACTTCAGTTCTGTCAGCATTATCGTTCCTACAAATTTATCAAGTTATTTGCCAAACTACGACATTCAGCAAAGTCTACATGCGTTTATCTAATCTTTGTGGGACTTCTCAATTTGTGTTGCGCTCGGCTGTCGTCCTGTAGGATCTTTGATATCGGGATATCTGGGATAAAAGAGACTCTGATATTGTCAAATCTCTTTTTATTTCTCTTTCTATTCTGCAGGGAATCATGTATTACAGTGGATGCTAAGCTGTCAGTGGGATGATGATACTGGAGGCCCTACAGGAAGTTATGAGCGGTCTGGGTATGATGGACAGGACTTTCCTGCTCTGCCTGCTTTGAAGGGGAGAAAAGGGTCAACTCACATGCCGAAAGGATCTTTAGATGTTTTAAAACAAGAGCCCATCTATATTAAGATTTGCTTTAAGCTGCTGAAAAATTACACCCTGTGTGGTAAAGAGTGCATGCAGCCAGGTACAACAGCACACACAATGGTACAAAAATTGTACCATTATTGTACCATTATTAATAATGACAAAATGTTATTTTCATAAATTGAAGTAATACAAATCTTTATTTGTCCTCAGAGGGCAATTTAGACAGACTTAAAGAGTAAAGCAAAAAAAAAAAAAAAAAAAGTGAGGATTACGTAAGTTACGTAGTCTTTCTGACAGGACTCATAGTTTCATGAATTTCCTTTTGCTCTTCCCACAGTCCACCCAGTAGTGTCTCTATTCCAGAACTCCTCCTGCTCAGTGGTGTGCCATGCTACAGGTTTCTATCCTAAAGCAGTGAACATCACCTGGAAGAGAGATGGGGAGGAGGTACTGGAGAATGTGAATATAACAGAGACTCTACCTAATGGGGATGGAACCTTCCAGAGGAGAGTTGTGCTCACAGTCTCACCTGAGGACAGGTGTAAGGGCACATACACCTGTGAGGTGCAACACAAGAGTGGACTCATCACCAAGACCCTGATGGAGGGAAAATGTAAGAGAGCTTTGCAGTAGCTAAAATACTTTGCAAATGTTCATTTTGTTTTGTGGTTGGGATTCATAATATTTTAGTCATTTCATTTAGGCCTAGGCTATATAAACATGTATTATTATATATTTACCTCCGCCAAGGAGGTTATCTTTTCACCGGCATGTGTGTGTCTGTGTGTGTGTGTGTCTGTCTGTGTACAACTTAACTCGAAAAGTGCACAGATTTGGATGATTTTTTTGTGTGTATTGGGACGAGGAAGAGCTGATTCGATTTTGGTGCCGATCGGTGATCCAAAATACCATCTGTAACCACATTGTCTTGGCGGAGGTTTGGGCTTGAGCGCTTTTCTATAGTTTGTATACTGTATATTTTAGGCTTGTAGGTTATTGTTATGATGTACTAGTCAATGATTTTTCTGCCTGACTTACCGTACCTGTATGGGAGCCTTATGTCAATTTGCTATTTTTGTAGTAGTAGTAACTGTATCACATTTGGTGTTCTTTGTATTTCTATTAAGGCACTCAAGATGTTTGGTTATGGTTTGGGATTGCGATTTTAATTGGGACTTTTATGGTGGCTGTGTTTGTGGTTGCCATCTGGCAATACAGGAGACAAGGTGAGACTAGTCTATATAAACAGTAATTTTAACTGATTATTTATTATATTTTATCATACATTTATTTCTGGTTCTGCTGCTGTACTGTGTTACAATGAACACCTTTGTGTTTTTACAGCCCAAGAAGCTGCTTCTATGTGTCTGGAGCTCTCCAACAGGGTAAAACACATCTGGACCTCTATCTGTATATTACTCTTTTATCATTTGGTCCATGACTGACAAATATCTTATGACATTAATCATTAAATGGATCACTGCACTAATAAATCCAGACACAAAGGTTCAATGGCTGTGTAATCAGTGTGAAGTTGGCAACTATTTTTTGTTCTAAAATCAACTCAGGGATATAGATTCCATGGGAAACATTTTCAACACATGAGACACAATTCAAACAAGTACATTGTGGGCCTACTGTACATACAGTATAAGGACTCTTTGCTTCCCATGTGTGTTTTCTCCTACAGCAGAATGACACAAATTCCATTGGGTCTGCAGAACCTGTGATGTCACGGTAGGATGTTATTCTGCTTTAAGTGAAGAGTAAAGATAGCTTGACCTTGACTTTGCACACTATGCAGAAACAGACACAGACTCTTACCATTTTCATTTCATGTTAGCAGGTCAGAACTTGGCCTCTGTGGCTTTGTTCAACTCAAACTGTATTACAGAGGGGTTGGGTGAGGAGGCTGATTTTATGTGAATAGCAGGTTAAACCTATTGAAGAAGTTTTTCTTCTATTTAAAATGGGGGACTGGTAGCTGTAGCGTTGACTGGAAGACATTTTATGGTGAAAGGAAACACCAGGCCACAACAGCACTACAACTGTAATAAAGTGTTTATGCCACACTTGCCATGTGAACGGGACTGAAGTATAGCACTACAACAGCTTTCCACCAAAAGCCTACCTAAAATCTACCTTATTAGTATACTATCTGAATTCAGAATTCATTTTGTTTTCATTGATTCTGTGATACCAATATCCTTATAAATAATGTAATTACTCCTTACAGTGTCAACAACGTTCCAACGTATTCTTCAAAGACAGGACCAGATTAACGGTATTTCACCCCTTTACATCTGCAAGTTCCTGCATCTGAACTAAAATGACTTTTCTGACTTGACACACTGCCATTTTTATTGAATACTGCAAGGACTGTTGAGTGTGAGGGCAGCTCTCACATTTCTATTCAATCTTTTATGACTGAATGTTGACTGGAAACCTTGACAATATAGGGTGGTTGATGTTAATGATAGAAATATTGAAAATTTCATAGTCGCTCTGTATGGAAGGGGAAACATGATTATTATCATCTTGCTTAGTGTCATTATTTCATTATTCTATCTTTGTCTTGCTTGTTGAAGTGTTATTTTATTCATTCATGACATGTCATAAAATCATTTGCTTCCACCCCATGAACTTTAGTCTATTTTTTCTGAGTTTGAAAATGGAGTTCCCTATCATTATCATAATTCAGAAGTGAAAGAGAAAGCCAGAATAAGGAACAAGTACAAAGTCAGATGATCAAGGGGCATGAAGTTGATAAAAACACAAAAAAGGAAGTTGATACCAACTACTGCGACTTGCTGTGACAGGGTCAGACCATGACTTTTTTTTTACCTAAGGTTGTGTAGTTGTCATCAGTGATGTGAAATATTTCAAATGTTTTAGATTTGTCACCCGTCTGTCGCCATCTGCAGGTAGACATCCAACAGCACACACATACATGGCAATATGCCATAATGGCAATTACTGGCAATACTGGGATTAATGTGAGATTAATTCACAGTGAGAATTTAGGACTCATTCACAGAAGTATTTTCTGTATCCCTAGTGATCTACTCGTACCCCAGTTTGAAAAAAACTGATTTCCTTGCTTTTTAAAATGTTTCCTTGCTCCCTTTGTTTCGATGCACTTATTTGAATATTTAGTTATTTGTGAGTACTGTAGTTCTTTTTAACATCATAAACATCATGTATTCATAAAACTTGGTGTAAATGAGTGTTATATTTCACCTACAGTAATTCTGAATCTCATTAGAACACATACACACACAAATACTTGTTCCTTGTTTTAAATGGAAACACAAAATGACTGAACAGCAATTAAAAAGTAAGTAAGTTTAATTTGTATGAAAAGAAAATGAAAGATAAATCAATATTAGTACCATCATACACAGTCAAGACAGAGTACAAACATCACAAAATACCATAAAGGCCGACATTACACTATTCTCAAGGTTTTTGAAGAGTTTACAACAGAGGTTCATTTTAAATCACTTTGAAAACTTTTCTATTTGCAGATGCAGATTGTATAATCAGTCCACTTTATACATCACAGAATTACAGAGGTTGAATGTGAATCACTTTGAAAACGTTTCTAATGCCAGATGGAGAGTATATGAATGTATAGTCAAGTATATAGACTACTGTAATGAGTCCTCTTTATACATCCTAGAGTTTACATTACAGACGTTCAGTATGACGGCAGAAACAAAGTATATCAGCTAATCAGATTTAAAGCTCTGCAAAATGATTTCTTGTATAAAAATGTCTGTCTCTCACAGAAATACAATACGCTAAGTATAGGCAAACGTTCTCTTAGGCTCTTTGACTGAGTATGAGGGTTGTGAAGGGGGGCCGCCTTCCATTCCGACATAATTTGCTTTTGGAAGATTGGTCACTGTACTGTTAATAGGGTCATACTGTACCATGCTTTTCAATGTGGCCTGTTCCCTCCACTGCCTGTAATGGACATAAAAAGGTAAAGATCATCAATCACCCCGGCCAAATTAGCAAAATAGAAACATGAATTATACATCACAGCTTCTTAATCAAGACAAACTTAGATGTATATGTACATGAGCTCAAATTATTCAGGAAAAGGACCCGAATGGGGCTTTTCCCCTCACTCTTTATCATACTAAAATAAATCTTACAATGAAACTAAGTCCCAATGGAAAGTTAAACATTTTTGTGCCAATTTGCAATTGCCCCATTGGGGAATATTGTTACTGGCACGAATCTCAGATTGATGAAAAAGATTAGGACTAGGATTTTGGACCTTTAACATGTGTTCTGCACAAAACAGAAATTATCTAAGCTCCCTCCCAGGACCAAGAGCTACTCTGCGTTAAACCTCAAGTGCATACTTGCAGTGAGTTTCACATGACCTGGTGGTTTTGTTCCCCTTGGGATGCCAGCAACAGTCACAATAATACAAATTTAACAAAATAATATACAGCATCATCAAACACAGAAAAGCCAAAAGTATTTTTCCTTTAAATGTGGAAACTGCATCCCTAATTAAGTAACTCACCTCTCTTTTTCATAACAATGAAAGTAACTCCCGCACTAAAGACAAGACCTCCAACCAGACAACGGTAAATATTCCTGTAGGAAATAAAAAATCCTGTGGGAGTATAAATAATAAAACATTACAAAACTAAAATTCTGAAAAGTTGGGTTGTTGCAGATAAAAAGCTTTAAAAATTGCTTAATTGAATGTTCTCGATTCAGTCTACTTTTTTTTCTTACAGTGCTATGCAGCACCTGTGAGTTTGAACAAGAGGGCCTGAGTGGGGTGTTTTAGTGAAAAGATTGTGTTGTGGTCCCCAACAGTTAGGACAGGGCTAGTCTCCCCTCAAGCCCCCACTTAGACTTCCCACGAAGTGCCTGGCACTGACAGGGGGGCCCAGAGAAAATTTTGATACTAAAATCAATATATGATGGGCCCAAAATTATTTTTTGTCATAGGGCCAATGTTCCCTCTAATTTTTTTCAGGACTGAGCAAATTAAAATTTGTCTGAGCGCCATGCTTCCGCACCGTGATAATAATGCACATATTATACTTGCCGCAATATTTAATAATAACTTCTGTTCTGTGTTGTAAACAAAAAATCCAGTGTGCATCAGTCCATAGCCATGTAGTATAATAATGCATAGTGCTGTTGACTGGTAAAGAACAAAAGTAAGATGCAACTACAATGCTGAACCTGAGCTAACAGAATGGGACACAATAAATTGACTGCATTTCTGTAAGACACACATTAAGTTGAGGTCAGATGATGACTTTGTATTTGCCTACAGTATGTTGCATCAGATTGTCAGGTTCTTTGGCCTACAGACAATAATTGGTGACATTGGATTAGTCTACTATGGATTCATTCACACCAGATTTTTCCTTTAAATGGCTTCATTAATTTATTTCTTACTATTAATAAAAAGTATTCATTAGGGCCAGTTTCTGATTAATTTCCTCTGCTTGCCCTCTTTGAAACCCCCTCTATCTCCCCCAGATAGCCCTTTGCCAACCTGAATAAATAAATGTTTTGGTATTATTAAGGCATGGGTGTTAATGAAAAAGATTCTATGTCCATCAATGCATGCAAACTGATTCTGGTATATCATTTATCATTATTTAAAAAAAAAAAAAGATTTTGGCTTGACTTGGACTGGAGAGGAATTGAATATGCTGTGCAGGAATTTCCATTTGTAGCCGAAATAGGAACAGATTAGGCTACTTGATAGTAGTCTATCTGAATACAATTTCTTTTCTCCTGCTCATTTTGATGCACAGTTCATTAGCCTATGGGTGGAGCTCTTTAACTATTGAAACAAGGAAACACCTCTCTGCCTGGACGCAGACAGAGCAGTATAAAGCAACGTGCATTGAAGATTAGCTGTCTCCTCAACCGTTTCGCCACAGTGCCAACAAGTGAGGATGCGGATGGTGACGGAAACACCGCGAATTAAATTACCGCGATGTAACCGCTTGGTGCATCAAGTTCGCGCGTTATGTGTGCAGAAGTATACCGCGGGTGTTAAGAGGGCTTGAGGATTTTTTTGCGCGGTCTGAAAAATCCTGTGCGCTGCAAGCCCGAGAGGTCTGCGCGCGCGCGCACGCGCGCAGCTTAGAGGGAACATTGCCCAGGGTTCTATTTTGGGTTCTGTGCTCTTCTGTCTCTATATGCTCCCCCTAGGTGACATCATTCGTAAGCATGACATTTCATTCCACTTTTATGCAGATGACACTCAATTGTACCTCCCACTCAAATCAAGGGATTCTATACAGCCTTTACTGGACTGTCTTGAAGACATCAAATGTTGGATGACCAATAATTTTCTCCAGCTTAATAATGATAAAACCGAAGTCATCATTTTTGGTCCCACAAAAAACAGATCAGCAGTTACTGAGAAACTGGCCCACCTCTCTCCCTATGTTAAGACACATGCTAAAAACCTAGGTGTCATTCTTGACTCAGAGCTCTGTTTCAAAAGACAGATCAGCTCCGTTATTAAAAACAGCTTCTATCAGTTAAGAATGATTTCCCGCCTCAAACCCTCTCTGTCATTCAAAGACCTAGAAACAGTCATCCATGCTTTCATTACATCCCGGCTAGATTACTGCAACTCTCTATATCTTGGGCTCCCACAATCACAACTTTCACGTCTGCAGCTAGTACAAAATGCTGCTGCTAGACTACTGACAGGAACTAAAAAGTTCCATCACATTACCCCTGTCCTGGCCTCCCTTCACTGGCTTCCTATTGCTTCCAGGATCCAGTTTAAAGTCCTTCTATTGGTCTATACAGCTCTGCATGGTAAGGCCCCTTCCTACATCTCTGACCTGTTAGTACCCCACACTACAGCTAGGTCCCTTAGGTCTGCCGACAAAGGACTTTTGCACGTATAGGCCGGACCCGCCTGAAACAAAAAGGTGATTGAGCCTTTGCGGTTGCGGCTCCACGCTTGTGGAACTGCCTACCTCCCGACATTAGACTCGCCCATTCCATTCACTCCTTCAAATCCAAGTTAAAAACCCACCTTTACTCTCTGGCCTTTTCAGGTGCTTAGCTACCTGTCCCCTTTTTTCTTTTCTTTTCTGAGCTGGCCTCTCTGTTATCTGCTTGCTTTTTATGTCTGCTGCCCCCTGAAACTTTGCATATCTTTCCCCATCTGACCTCATATGGGTCTTTTTATATGCTCTGCATGCCTTTGCTTTGCTTTCTTTATCTATGTTGATCATGTTTGCATGCTTCTCTACTGTCCTCATGTATGTCTTGCATTTTTACCTCTGAACTTTTAGCTACTATGTACAGCACTTTGGTCAGTGCAAACTGTTGTAAATGTGCTTTAAATTAAATTTACTTACTTACTTACTTACTTACAAATGCTGGAAGCCGTTTTTGTCATTCGAGCGCAAGCTGACAGTCAGGGATAGAGCGAGGCACGCTCTCCCACTTCTCATTCCTGAGAGAGTTCAAAGACGCCCATCACGATCACACACTCAACAGTGATTATTTGCAAGGTGCAAGGTCCGATGATGTAGCCTACGTGTCTGTAGCTGAGGGGGAAGAGAAGGATGCTTCTGCGTTTGACAGTTGCCACTCTGCATTTGCGAACTTACGAGACGAGGACAATGCACAGAAATCGAAGTTTATCTGTCTTATTTTCGACTGACTGATGAATTTTTAAGCCAGCTGCTTTTTAATCGCAAACTGCGTTACTCCTTTGCGATTGTAAATTATTTAATCTCTGCCGATGAGTAAGGGAGAGAATTAAAAGATTGTTTTATTTATTTTTCTCATTTGCACTGACTTAGGCTACTTAACTTGGCATTTGACTTACCTTTTCAAAAGGCAGCCGTTTTATTTTTATAATTGCAAGCTGCGTTTTAACGACAGGCTGCTGTTTTTTGCGCTCTGTTGATTGTTATTGAACAGTAAGTTCTATTGTTATTGAAGAGAACATTTAGTTTCCACACGGGCTGAAAATAGCATGAGGCTATGCACTTTTTTGTTCTTAAGACCTAAAACCAGTGCAACAAAAACCAAAACACTATAATATTGTAATGGGAGTTAGGCTAAACTTGAAGCAGCAATAGGCCTATCGTACATCAGTAGTCACATGGTGCGTAATTCTCGCGCTGCAGGGAAAATAAACATTTAATCATGAATGTTAATTTTGTATTTGTAGCATACTTAGTCATTTTAATAGTAGACATACAGCTTATGTTTTGACAGTCTATGTTGCCTTTTATAAGGCTTTTAGACTTTTGCGGCTCCAGACAGGTATGGTTTTTGTTTTTTTTGGGCCAATATGGCTCTTTGAACATTTTGGGTTGCCGACCCCTGAATGCAAGCACTGAAATCAAAATGCTTTTACCCACTTGTGTAAGGGGGTGAATAATCCATTTTCATAAAAAAGTGGAGTTTTCCTTTAAGGACAGCATTCCAAATGTAAATTAGCAAAAAAAAAAAACGAGACGGGAGCAATCTTCAAAATTTACGTGTCGACCATTCTAATTCATCCACCAGAAAAAAAAAAAACATGGAATATACCTTTAGCAGAAGGCCTACTTATAGTTGACTGAGTATAGAAGGCAAAGTGATAACAATGCAACAGAATCAAAATCCTGTGACTGTTATCACTCGGAAAGACACATTCTACTCACCACCAGTCTGATTGAAGCGCTGCTTTAAAATGTCAATGTCCGTTTTTAGGGCCTGCTCAGCAGTCATGGACAGTCTGGTCTCTTCATCCCAGTACTGCTGATTCAGATTCTGCTCCATCCACTGCTGTCTGGGAACCATCTTACGTGTGTTGCTGTCATAGTGGCAGAAAACCACATTATCTACCATCCCAACTGCTACAAACTCTGGGAAGTCAGGGATCTCTGATGTAGCCGTGTAGAAATACTGTAGGGAGTGATGCACTGGAAGATACAGATGAGAGACAGAGGCAAAGTGTCAAGCAAGATGCGCAGTTATAAAATATAACACAGAACATGACCTCTACAGGTACTGTAGATCTCAAAAAAATTAAATAATTCAATGTCAATTAAGATTAACCACATAAAAACATGGTTGGATCTATGTTTGCATATAAATCCTTGTCTCTTACATTCGTTTTAAGTGATATTCCTTTTTTCCAAGATTTTAAATAATTTGTGATTTCAATAGGCCTGTTTCCTTTTTCTATGCATCAAAATGAAGAAAAACTAATTCTTAATGAATAACTCACTGTACCAGTTTCACTTTTCACATTTTCCATGGATTATTGAAATGAATGACACTCTTGTAAGTCAGATGACTTGTATTTCTAGGCTCACCTTTAGTCATTATTTCAAAGGAAAATGAAGTGGCCTGTTAATGAAGGTCTTTGCGGTGTATTCATGTATTTTAAGTAAGTTAGTTAGATTTTTTATAGCGCTTTTCTATACTCAAAACACAAAGCATTAAAGTAACCTACACATACTGTTACTGTACATTTCACAAGTCATGCAGGAAGAAAGAACAGATTCCCTCATAGAAGCTTACTGGCGGAAACGGCACAACTAATTTTTGAAATACTAAAACTCCCATCTCTCATACATCACAGTCTGTATTTTCACGAATTATTTAAAAACCCTAAAAAGATCTTAAAAGACCTTGGTAGATTAGATATATTTAGTTGTCATAATTCATAGTGAGGTTGAAATTTCTCTAAATTCTCCCAGACTCATGTTCAGCTCAGTATCCAGTCATACGGGTATGGTTCACTTATATCTATTTTTGTTTGACGGAATGATGATGGAAATATGCACATTTTATTTCAGACCAGCTTTTGATGATTTGATATATTGATATTGATATTGATATATTGTGTCATGAGCCTGTCATAAACATGACATGACGTACAGTATCATGAATTATGAATTATGATCATGATTACACTTCATTCATGATTATGACAGGTTTTACCTACAATGTTTGCATTACAAAACATAAGCTTAACACTTAATGCATCACACAACACTTAAGTCTTCAAATACTGTATTATGTACTGTAGGTTATGCTTGTAGGTGTTTCTTCAAGTCTACATCGAGGCTGGTGAAGCAAAGTAAAATATCACTTACCACATAATGCAAAGTGGAAATTAGACAGAAGAAAAATAGTAGCCAACATGTCTGTCTGGATCTGTACTGTAAATTGAGACGTTGCAGTAAGACTACATTTAGCAGGAAGCACACCTATGTAACCACTGTAAAGCATGCACATAAACCAATATCTCCACTGGCTTTGCAAGATGTGTGAGGTAAACTGCAGAGTTCTAGGCCACGGTGAAGCCCCCACACCCCCACCCCACCACACCTCACTCACACTGCCCAACAAAACCACAGCCACAGGCAATACTGCATGTGAATATAAGTTTTAACTTCACACAAGGTGTCAGTTGTAAAGAAGTTCAAGAAGTTTAAATGATATAGGCTGATTCTCAAAAGAAATACACAACAAAACTGTGGAAAGGATATAGTGAGTGGAAGTTGTCACATTGCATATTAAGTCACACCTAGAGGTTTGCTTTTTAATTTGTTAATTCATATGTAAGTGTTGTGACCAAATTAATCACAACACTTTTGTGTCTCAAGCTTTGTTTTACATGGTAATTACAAAGCGTCATGTTTAGGTCTTGTTCATGACCCTAAGATCTCCAGTTTTCTTGTGTTCTCCCTTGTAACCTGAAACATTCATTTTAATTGGACAGTTGTTCATGAGGTTAAAACAGTATAAATTTCAAATGAATGATTTTTGACATTTCTACCCATTTCATGGCTGATTGAGATTTTGTGTTGTTTGGCATTTTGAAAGGTTAGGGCATGGCTTTAGCGTGATCAAAGCCATCTCCTCTAGCTGCCTGCCCCCTGAAAAAGTCAGATCTCAGGAGACAACAGGGGCTGTAATCATCAAACAAACACCATAGGCACAGCTGTGCACCGAAATATAATGAACCATCAGGTTTGGTTTGAGTAGGTTTTGACTCCCAACCGTTTTCTCAGAGGCTGGAGTATTATGTTGTTTGTTTGTTTACAGCTCTTGTGTTGTCTCCCAAAACCAGACTTTTTTTCACTGTATATTCAGGGGCAGGCAGCTAGCAGATCAAGGAGAGATGATTTCGCACTGAAATGACGCAGGAACTCTTCATATAGCTCTAAGTGATTGAGAGTGTATATGAGGGAAATAACTGTAAGCATATTTCATACCACTAGTGATGGTAAAATTGGTACAAATAGGCTACTGTTACCTGATGAAAAAATGCATGCTGTGCAGCACTAGCCTGACATAGCCCGCCCATAATACGAATGTTCTTCTGTATCCATGGTCTGGGGACGGTCTTCATGGGCGTGTTTACGTCGGTAGAGAGTATACCGACCAATAAGGGAAGCTGATTAGACGAGCTGTCCAATCGTTTCAAACCAGAAGTGAATGCCCTCCCCCCACAGAATAATTGCATCAGGTTAAAGAACCTCCAAACCATGAATACGGATGAACAGCAGTATTATGGGCTGGCTATGTCAGGCTAGTGCAGCACTGGCCTGGCTTGCGCAACCACGTTCAGAACTGAACTGTCGTCTGGCGAAGCTAGCATTGCCTGGGAATTCTGGGCAGGATTAATCTAACAGTCTTATGAAATGCTATCAAACTTCTATCAATGTTATGGGACAGAGCTGGACAGTCATCATAAAACACCCCACCTCCAGCCTGCTTGTTTCTCATTGGGTCCTGATTTTTCTGGGCTCAAGAGTTAAGGAAATTTGGCTAAGTTTGATAAACTCTTTAGTTTCATACAGCCTGGATTGGGAGGGTAGAGGGTGGAGTGGTGGGGGGTAAAGTGGGTGGTTGGGTGGATACTACGAGATGGAGAGTGGGTGGGTGTGAGTGGGGTTGGATTTCTTGTGGATTTCTGCTTTTATATTGTTTTGTGACATTGTTGGAGGATTGACCTCTGTTTGCTTGTTTTATACTTTGGAAAAACACAAAATAAACCATGGGGGAAAAAAAGAGTTTAGGAAATGTCTCCTTGGCCATACTGACTTGATTGCAAAATTTCATGCAGCGAAATTATAGGCAGGCCCAGACTATAGTGCAGCACATTTTGTGAGCCAGAATGTGCTTAATGGGAAGAAACAAACAACCAAAATGGGTCGCTGAGCTTCATGATTCTACTTAACTGAAACTGTATTTGGTCACTGAAAGGAAGTCAGATGTGTTTGAGGGTAGGGAAGAACAAGTATTTATAACATATGAACATTAGCCTGGGCCCACCTTCCTGTCAATGTATGAAATTTCACAATCAAGTAAATCTGGCCGACAAACTTTTAATAGGGGAGAACATATACTCTCAGAATACAGTATCTGGGTGGTACAACTACAGTGAGTGAAGAATGAATGAGAGATGACTGCTGTCCTTTATATTGAAATTTGACTGTTCATCTGACTGACCAGACCTGACAGATCAGAGGGTAGGGGCTCCAGAACTCTCCAGAACCTGGATACATTTACCTGCAGTAAATAGTGTTTGATTCTTGGGAGAGATAGTGCCAAATTATGTTTTCCGTTAATACGGCATTTGTGTGTGTGTGTGTGTGTGTGTGTGTGTGTGTGTGTGTGTGTGTGTGTGTGTGATGAGAGAGAGAGAGAGAGAGAGAGAGAGAGAGAGAGAGAGAGAGAGAGAGAGAGAGAGATTTGGATCTTAATCCACCACCCGTGCTCCAAGTAAAGCAATATCGCCATCATGTGGTCTGGGGCATACGTTTCAGATTAGCTAAGATTCCAATCAAAAGATTTAAATATTGTCATATTTTACACAGATTTTATACAAGATTCAGGGAGGAAAAACCATATAGGACAGGTATTTTTGACTTAATGCTTCGGCTTTGTTTTTGTTTTTTTAAATACCTCAAATATTCACAAGAGTTCCCGAGTGAGCTTTAATACAAGACACTGAATAAGCAAGGCAGAGGCATATTATGCAGAACAGAGAGTCATAATACAGATAGCATTTTAAGAAGATAACTAGTTGTAGGCCTAAGACCTTCTATCCCAAGTTAACATGGAAATGCTTGCATTTCAACTTAAATGTCAAAAGTGTGCAGACATTTTTCCCTTTTAGTGTTAGATTTCATTTATTACAATTTACTCATCACATTTATAATTGGGCATTAATTATCACATATTGACTCACTTCACTGCATAGGCCAATGGTAGCCATGCAGCTGACATAGCCTAACTGTAAATACACTGTAGTTTATGTGGGGAAATGAAGTGGAGTTGGAGATGATGTAAAAATATGCTTGCAGAAATCATAAGCACTTCTTTTGGCACCTTGATTCCACATTGATGTAATTTGCAACATTCACAATCACAGCGAACTAGTTACAAATGTATAGCCATTTTAATAAAATTTACCATTCAATCTTCTGATTTGTAATAGAAATATTGTCAAATACACTAATTCTTATTGCACAATCTCTAAATCCATTAAGGGTAGGCCTATGCATAGGTAGGCCCTATGAGAAAAAAGTTGTTCATAACAGCTCATATGCTTCCACATGTGGCCAATGGAAACATCCAAAATTTTCATCTCTTCCTGAAAAGTAAGCTGTTGGCAAGGCTTAGGCTACCTGTGGGGAAGAAGAAGAAGGGGGAGGCTAAGGAATGCGCACACCTTGTATCTGCGTCATGTTTTCACATTAGCTTGTTGAAACCAACAAACAGACTAGCCTAACGGTGTAACGTTCTGAATGATGGAAAAGGTCCTCATTGTTCTCTTGCTCGGAATTTACGCAGGTTTGAAAATTGAACTTTTCACCATAGCCAATTGTTTTAGAGGCTTAAACCAAAACTTCAATCACGCAAGGAATTTACTGTATATTTTTTTAAGATGTAGGCCTATTGCCGATATTAATCCTTTTACAAGCCAAGAGCATAGTCCAGTTTATTACAAGTCTTTTCTGATTAACGCAGTAGCCTAGCCTAATTAGTATTTCGGGAACTGTCATGAACGCTGCCAAATTCGCGCGTCCAAAATAAAGCTTGTAATGTTAGGCCTATGCAATCTTCCATCCCTTTTCTACTGCTTCGAAATGAACGGAGTCAAAATTTGGTATTGGCTTGATATTCGGCCTAGGCTACGGCAAAACGAGTCTAACGTTAAATATGAGTGGTTTTGTTGTTGTTGTTTTAATCAGTTTTTCATGCCTTCTGTTTAAATGGATGTCTAGGTGCAGGCCTACAACCTATGCAAAATCCTACGTTAGGCCACTGCAAAACTTAATAGGTTATAATCAGATTATGCCTATTTTTAATAACTTCATTCTACTTGGATAACTGCATGCAAGTACAAAGACTGGAAACTGCGTTTCATGCGTGGTGGAAAAAATAGGACTAGATAGGCCTACATTAGGCTACACTGTAAGGCTGAGCTGGCTGAGTGTATCTCTCAGACAAAGAAGTTTCACTTTCTCTCCAACTCTCATGCATGCAATGGTCTGGACACCATTTCAAGAGACCGACTTAAATTAAGTAATTATTACACAACTTTATATCACAAAAGACAGTATACCTGCACATTTTCAAAATATGCTGTTATTTTTCACTGAACAACACAAAGGAATATGAATAACTACAAAAATGCAGCTGTAAAAATAGTAACCTGAAAGTAACTCAACATCTATGAATTATGAAAATCAGACTTTCAGGAAGAATTTCAGACTTGGGTTGTGACCTGAATTGTCATGATAGAAGTTACATTAGAATATTATGCATATTATGCATTTGAGACATTAGTTAAAATGTCGGAAAATGTTGGTTTGCATGCTTGATTTGTATTGGCTACTAAGTTGGGACAGAGTCAATAAAGGCAGCAAAAGTTCAATAATGCCAAAAACAGCACATGGAAAAACATTCTAATGGGTAATTCCCTTTCTGAATAGGAAACAAAGACTAATATTGAAAGTGTAGATGTATAAGGTTACATAGGGGGAGGATGTAATGTAGTTAGCTATCTCTTAAATCAAAGAATCCATGGCCCAGTTCCCCAAAACATTCTTATCGCTAAGTAGTTCTTTACCCTGAAGATGCAAACATGCCACATGCACAACTCATATTGGGACACATTATATTTTTACTTATATTGTATTACGCATATTTACCGTTAATTGCAGCACCTTAATTCCGGAAAAGACATTTTCACGCATGCTCTAAAGAAGCGCAAATGACAACAATCAATGCCAGAAACATGGATTTGGCACCTTAAGTGATAGCTAAGAACAACGTAGTAAAGAAGACTAAGACATTTCAGCCAGCGACCACCACATTTATCCAAGTAGGCTTTATGAGAGTTCATTGTTAGGCTACACTGGACTGAAGTAATGGATATTTCATAAAACATAGACTAGATGCCCACAATGATTCCTGCGCTCACAGCTGTGTTTACTTCTCAAATCAAGTTCTCAAAAATCAATTTCATTCACAATAAATTGTAACTGGAACCCACGTGACGGAGCCCCTGTTTTAAAATGTTTTAGACCAGTCTATGGTTATGCATCACTGTAGCTCCCATACAACATTCTGTCTTGCTTTATCTATTTCCAGAGAGCCATGTCCTGCGTTGGTACTCCACAATCACATCAGGAATCAATCTCACAGTCTTCCCACACTACATAGAGATTACAATGGTTGACGGCAAAGTCTGTAGCCATTATGACAGCTCAACCCAGAGGAATCTCCCTGTGAGCCAATGCATGAAAGACCACTTTGATCAGCGCTTCTGGGATTTCAACACTAAGGAGTCAAAGAAAAGGCAAGATCGTACCACTGAATATTTTGACGACAGACGGAAGTCAAATGGTAAGTAGATATAGTCAAATTTTGTCACTACTTCTCTTGATCTTTGGCCTCCGCACAGGAGAACTCAAGTTGGATCTGCATCATTATAGTATAACATTTGTAGCCTTGTGAATATAATAGCCAGCATACTGTATTGATGTGCATAGGCTATTTAAATAACAGTCAAATATGTTTATTTTCTTTAGATTTATTATTTCATAATCAGCTCGGTCTGAGCAGGGGTTATTAACAGTAATCACCTGGTGCCTCTAGTAATACCCCGCTCAATGGTGTTTTTTGCCCCAATCGGCACCTTCCAGGCAGCACAGCCTAAAAGGCACTATCCTTACCCTATTCCTAACCCTAACCCCCTCAACCCTCATCCTAACCCTAAACTGAGTGGAATAGTGCCTTGAAGGCAGCGCTGCCTGGAAGGCACTGTTGAGGGCAAAAAATACCTAATACCTAATGTAACAGGGTGCTCTGTCACAAGGCTAAAAGCCCAAACATGGTAGCCAGACTACGCCACCTGAGGCCTAAGGCCTCAAGGAATCCTTAAGGGATTAGATAGGAGATCTGAACAGGTTCGAATAACACGGAGACATGAATTCCAAGACAAAAGGTTTATTAACAAAAAGGGAAGTGGGGGTCTGAGGGTGGCAACTATGAAAGCGTGAAGCAGGTTTACATACATGCAAACATAATGAAAGAATGCAAATTGATTACTCAGCAAAGCACTCAGCTATAATAAGCAATACACACAGCACACCACACATGTGTTTCAGACTAGGGCCGCCCTCAGAACCACTCCTCCATACTAAAAGGAACATAAAATTTACAAAAGGACAAGACAAGTAAAACAAAAACAAAGAAATATATATAAGAAAGAAACCAAAACTAACCTCACAACAAAACATGACAAAAGATAAGACAGCAGCACGACTCAGGTTACAGTGAAAGGATGCAGGCTGCCTAAAGGAATAAAGCACAAAACAATGAAGATTAAACAACAAACTAAATGAAACTCAAACACATTAAGAGCAGTGACATACCTGCAAGAGACTGCAACATCAACAAACAGATGGTCAGACCAGTGGAACCTACATTACCACTTGCCTCTCTTAAGTAGTGCTCCACTGGTCCTAGATTGAATAATGGCTGCTGGTCCCACCCCTGTATTAGTAGTGGAAGGGACCATGTAGAATAGCAGGGGAGTCTACCTGCTACACTAAAAATACCCCACAAGCACCACAATGGTGTTGTTTATTTTAAATCTTATGGACTCAATTGTCATTAAAAAAGTTCACAAGGTCATGAAATGGACACTTCACTCTTGCTTTTTGTGAACAAGGTATTGTGTTGAAACTGAAAGGAAACTTTTATTGTCATTGGTTGATCTAAAACTGGTCTTAAACAAAAAAAACAGTTTGTTTCTTGTCCAACTAGAAATTGCTTAATAGTTTGACTGTTGCATACATTTATGTGGCCTACCTTTTATTTTTCCACAGGAACACATGTATTCCAGACGATTTACTCCTGTCTGGCAGATGATGAGGGTCAAGGCACAATGTATAATACATCATATGAGTACGATGGAGAGGATTCCATTCCAAAGCCTTATGGAGAAAGCCATCCAAGCCAGGAGCCCATATGCTATTATGTTTTAAGACAATACGTTAAGAATGGGATGGAATGCATAAACAGGACAGGTAAAGCAATACTGTTTTTTTTTGTTTTTTTTTTTGTTCATTTTCAATTGTAATCTAAAACATGCACATTCTAAAAAAAATAAAAATAAATCATATTTAATATTTAAAAAAAAGAGGTCATAGGCCTATTGAAAGACTCTGTGACTAATGCAATCATTGTTGCCCTTTCCTGCTGATAGAAACGTTGTTATGCTAGGTCAAAGATAGCTCTGACTTCCTGTGTTCGTTGTCCCTCTTTGCTTGCACACCCCAAAGTGTTTGTTTGGATTTTTTGCAACTCTTTCTTTTAAAAGGGTCCTATATTCCCCGGTCTCCACAAAGCAGAGAACATAGGATCTGGGGAACATAGACACACTCCCAAATTTCCATGTTGAATAGCATTTCTTTTTCTGTCTTTTATCATGTCCTCTTCCTCCAGAACCTCCTGAAGTCTCTCTGTACTTGAACCACTCTTTAGCGGTGTGCCACGCTACAGGTTTCTATCCCAAAGAAATGAACATCACCTGGAAGAGAGATGGACAGGAGCTGCAAGTGGTTGGGAAGTTTAATGGTACTCTGCCCAATGGTGATGGAACGTTCCAGAAGAGAGTTGTGCTCAGTGTCTCACCTGGGGAGAGGCAGAAGAGCATATACACCTGTGAGGTGCAACACATCAGTGGACTAATCATCAACGCTTTGACTGATGATACGCCACAAGTATGTGCAAGAGGTCTGTAGAAACCACAAGTAATTTCTTAAACTGTACACCATATCAGTCATTAACAGTGTCTTCATATTGTCTGTCCATCCACCTTACCTGGAGTCATTTGGAAAAAGTTTATTCTCTATCAGTTGAGCCTCTCAAGCGGCATCTGACAACCCCCACACTACACTGTGAAGGCACGAGCGTAAGGGCGCTTTGTATTGACCACATACAGTATTACAGACAGTAGATGCTGCTGTAGAGTAGTTTGGTTTTATACCTTGGCCTCTGTTTAAAGGAGACATAGAATGAAAAACCACTTTTACATTGGCTTAGATGGATTAAGAGAGGTTATGCATGGTGAAAGAGCTATCATGAGACATGATTCTGCCCTCTTTCATATGGAAACCTTATGATCTTATTTATGACAAAATACAACATGAGTTAGAAGCCTGGGTTCAGTGTTTACAGCGTCCAACTCCCATGCTGGGGATTTGTAGCTGACGGGGTGGCGGGTTCGAGGCCCGTTTGGGGTGTGGACAGCCACCTGCTTGCCTAAAGAGACTCACTTTGATGTCACTGCAGAGCAGATTCACTTTGGAAAATTAGTTATGGTAATCCTCTGTAAGTAAAATGAAAATTATAGATATCTGTGAAAGAATATTAAAATTTTGACTTTAGGTTTGATTGAAAGTTAGCCCCAATTTTGTCCATGTATGTTTTAATTATGTCTTCTTCTTCTACATCTAATTTTTTAGGGGTATCGGTCATGATTGTAGTTGGGGTTTTCGTTGTCATTATTGTGGCTGCCATATTTACATATGTGACGAGGAAATGCTCAAAAGGTCAGACTGGACTCTAATGGAGCCTCACCCAGATTTTACACAATATCATATTTCATATCTGTTTGTTGTCCATGTTTCTGCTGTAATGTCAATGTTAATGTACAGAATGTACTGTATGTTCTCACAGGACGTGGGACCTTTGGATCTGAAACACCTTTGACGTCAGGGTATATTGTTTTATTCGATGATCTACTGTTTAAAGGTGCATGCAATATGAGTTCCAGCATGGTTTCCGAGCGATTTCACTTTTATTTCAAATCTCCCCTTGACTCGCTAGCTGTCTGCCCCCTAAATACACTGTGAAAAAAAAATCTGATCTTGGGAGACAACACAGGAGCTGTAATCGTCAAACAAACAAAACAAAATGAATAACAATAACACAGCGGTTACAACAAACAAACAAACTATAACCATCCACATACCAGCTAATCACTCTCAAGATTGGTTGGGAGTCAAAAACTTACTCACATCCTTCCCACAACCGTCTTTGGCTGGAACCTTGTTTGTTTGTTTGAGTTTTACAGCTTCTGTGTTGTCTCCTGAGACTGGACTTTTTCACAGTGTATCCAGGAGGCAAACTTCTAAACAGATAAAGGGGAGATGATCAAGCTGAAACCATGCAGGAAATCATATTGCACTTTTAAATCTTCTTCTCACCATCATTACTGCATAGAGTGTTATACAGTACTTTGGTATTCTAATATATAGTGTAATTATTACTTACAGAACCAACCATGTTCCAGACTACTCAGGTGTGACAGAAAACACGGCGGTTTGATTCTTTTACATCTACTCTTGGAAAGGCCATATTATTTCCATTGAATCAACAGATTTTGTTGATTTAAGAGGACTATTTCTCTAGCCTGGCTTGCATGACCATGTTCAGAAAGAAACTGCGGTCTGGCAAAGATAGCATTGCCCGGGAATGTTATGAGACAGAGCTTGATAGTCATCGTATGCTTGCCTCCTTCAACATGCTCGTTTCCCATTGGGACTTTCTGGGCTCAAGAGTTGAGAAATTTGCCACCTTGGCCATACTGACTTGATTGCAAAATTTCATGCAGCGACAAGTATGGGCAGGCCCAGGCTACTACTGTATTTCACAATATCTATTGATGGATGAAGCTGAGTTTTTGAGTTATTCTTCCTGAATTTAACCTTTTCAAAAGAAATGGTGCATGGGGATTTTTTTTTTGTTAGAGCCAGGCGAGTTTATGTCAATTCTGATGTGTTTTTTGGCTTGCCCCTACCAGGTAAAGTCTCATCAATATACTGGATCTCTTTAGCAACAGGCCCCAGATGTTACATATAAACAGCATACAAATATATTAGTTTTAAAAATACATCATATATAGCCTATACCATTATTTTGTTATATGTTATATATATTTTGTAATATTACTACCAGTATTTTTACTTTTTCAATTCATTTGGCGAGGGGCAATATAAAGCCATATAGGCATGTGTATTATTTCTTTATGGTGTGCTCCCCTTTTCTAAATCATGCCATGTGCCTAGGTGAAGAATCACTCATGATCTACAGAATTGGTGTGTTTCCAGTTGCTGTGTGCTGCCTAAAACTTTTACTTGTTAGATAGGCCTACAAGTAGTGCCTTCGGACAGCCTTTTTCAGTGCTAGCAATTGCTTAATTGGATTTATTTTGAAGCAGGATGGTACTTCATGCTTTGAAGTGCTTTATTAAGAAATAGATACATCAAATGCAGTTATCGAAATATGACTTACAGATTTGTATATATTGTAGATAGAAAATACAGCTGGCCATATATTATAAACCGCTCACAAAAAGTAAGGAAACTTGACTTTGGCCCATTATATCTCCCCTTTAATAACACCAATCCCTAAAGTGTTTTATATCATTTTCATCGTTGGTTTGTCCCCTTTACAATGAGGTATAGCTTGTGAGCATCGGGCAATTATGGAATGCGCAACACAGCCAAATGTGTGAGTAGTGCCAACCAAAAATGTGCCAAAATGGCCTGTTATACTGTTACGTTGGTATAGCCTTTGTTGCTTGGAGCAATGAAGATTACACTCAACCAAAGAAATGAGGACAAGAGCAAAAAAACATGTTGGCCATGCACTTTATACTCAGTGTCAGGGCCCTCACTAACGTGTGGAAGATTTGAGCAGTTGAACAGTTGAATGAATCTTGTAAGTCTCTGGTAGTGAACCTACGGTTCCTTAGTACAGCAAAAGTAAGGAACCGGTCTTCTTGGGGTGTTGTCTTCTTGAGACTGCCATGTCTTGGTCTGTCTTTGGCTTCCGCAGTCTCATGGAACTTGGTCCTAAGTCTGGGAATGATACCAGGACTGACACCAATGATGCTGCCACTACATGCTGAGACACCAGCCTCAGGTTGCCCTATTGCACAGGCCCTATCCTGAAGGAACAAACGTGGCATCTCTCCACCAGTGTTGCTGCTAGGAGAAACCACAAACCCAACAAGTTGCTGAAGCCATGCTCAGGTGCTAATTTAGGCACACCAGGGACTTGCACTCATCTGGCAGCACTTGAAGCCCAAAATCAGATGCAGCAGAACCCTATTACTGGCCATTTTGGCACATTTTTGGTTGGCACTACTCACACGTTTGGCAGTGTTGCGCATTCCATGATTGCCCGATGCTTACAAGCTATACCTCATTGTAAAGGGGACAAACCAACGATAAAAATGATATGTAACACTTTAGGGGTTGGTATTACTAAAGGGGAGATATAATGGGCCAAAGTCAAGTTTCCTTACTTTTTGTGAGCGGTTTAAAACTGAATACTTGCCTTGGTGCACAGCCTTTTACTGTCTTTCATGTTTTATATTCTTTCTATGTGTGGCTTTCTTGAGTTACTACTGTACCAAAGTGAGTAATACAGTATCTATATCTGCTACTGTACTCATGGGAAGCCTGGTGCTATTGACTTGTGTCAAGTTGATTTGTTGTTATTTGTTTTATAGTTGACCCCTATTCAGGGGTGAAAGTAGTTTCAGTTTTGTACTGGTACTACAACTTTTCTTCACTCTTTCAAAATAAATAAATAAATATAAATAAGCAGAGTATTGGTCATGCCATACTGTTAGTAGATGTGTTTTTAGTTAATCAGTGCATGTGACTCGACTCATTTTTAATACGGGTTCATGGTTGGCAGAAACTCTCTTCTCTTACCACTACTAAGTACCACTTGTATCTTATATCTATACTTAGTAAACTGTAGGTGCGTTTAGGCTTACTTTCACCCCTGCCCATATTACAAGCTGCTGTAGCCTGGTTTAAGCCTACTGTGTTCCACTTTGTGTGAAGCGTCTGGAATTCTTCCTTGTAGCCATATACTTTCTATGAACTAACAATATTTGGCATGTTAGTTGCTGATTACCCAGCCAAAAATATGTCGGAGGAAACCTGTAGGGATCTCTGTGCTGCAACAAAATGTGATATTGTATGTTGATATATTAATGTGAGAGGCTGATACCTGCTCGTTTATGTTAAGTATCAGCAAATCAGTATTCACACAATCATCTTTGTACAGGTGTATTTCTTATTTTGTATTTCATATTTTCTTAAATAAAATGTTTAAATAAATAAATTATGTCTTCTCTGACTACTTAATTTAAATCTGAATTATAAATGATGACAACATCATAATGATACTGACTGGAGAAACAACGGGACAAACTTACACTGGCCTTAAATGCATATTGAATGTAGAAGTCAATGATGGCATTTTCCATTTTCAAATACCATCATTCCTGTCGCCTATCTGAGTTTGTATTTCTCTTGGTCATCAGTAAAGGGGTAATCTGACCTCTGTTTTTTTCTGGACACTGCATCGAAAATAATTTCCTTGTTTTCGGTAACCAAAATGTTGCATTTTTTATTATAATTTTTGCAGTGCTCATGCTTTGCCCAGAGGTTTGATGAGATTAGAAGATATGGCAATATCCAGTTATAAACCTTATAAATATTAGGTTTTCTTTTTTCATGCTGAAGCAAAATCTCCTGATGTGTGAATTGTGATTGTGGATGTGGACATACTGTGGTCCACAATCTGGTCTTCTCTCCTCCCTGACTGTAGTGGACAAAGAAAAGAGATCTAGGCCCATTTACAGTAAATTCAGGGCTACTTAATGAACAACATACTGTACAACCAGACAAGTTTAGTAATCAATACAAAAAACAGCAG
Source organism: Sardinella longiceps (assembly GCA_027497455.2). Taxonomy (NCBI): domain Eukaryota; kingdom Metazoa; phylum Chordata; class Actinopteri; order Clupeiformes; family Clupeidae; genus Sardinella; species Sardinella longiceps. The sequence continues at coordinate 1,780 of JAODXP020005774.1, read as the reverse complement.
GGAATGACCCTTTTACGGAACTCATAACACAGAGAAAACAGGTAAACTATTTTGACAGCGTAGTGTGGAAACTGCATAGAACTGAATAGTAGTCCTGGGCCCTCCACATTAGCCTGGTTTTGCCTTCCTATGTAGCTCTGCTCAATAATGATTTCCCTGCACAATTCCGAACTATTAGTACAAAGCTAAAGCGTAGACCAAGGGGATGGCCAAAGTCAGGCTATCCCTACATAGCAGATCACTACTACAGCCACTTACTGTATATCTGTGAAATCAACAAGGTCTTCTGACCAGCCACTGCTGTTTGCCACCCCTCCCTCAAGATGAAAAACTACAGAAGATTGTGCCTTTGCAGTCACTGGTCCTAAACTCTGGAATGAACTTCCTATACATGTAAGACTTGCCCCCATAGTGCCTGTCTTCAAACTTTGCTGAATTTTTTGTGTTGTGTTGTTTCTATGTATTGTGCATCCTTTTAGACCTACGTACGTGTGTGTACTTTCCTCTTAGCTTACACAGCACTTTGGTCAACTGTTGTTTGTTTTTTAGGGCTTTAAAATAATAAACCTGAATCTGAAATATATTAACCATAATAAAGGGGTATAACCAGCATCATCTTAATAAGGGGCAGGTGACTTGAAACTTCAATCAAGCTGTAGTTTGCTCATTCTACCACAAGAGGGTGCTCTTTTACATCATGTTGGAGAGTAATAGTATTGAATCTCCCTACTGTACATACCAAACCATGATGTAATGTGACTATTAGATAGCTTTATTAACTTGTCTGTTGGAGAGTGGACTTTGTCCATGACTCTAATGATGTCAGATATGATGATGTGTCCATTGTGGTATCCATCTTGTAGCCTACTTCTTTTACTCATCATGATCGCTCCAGCACGCCACCAGGTCAAAGGTCTTCACAACTGATGATTCATAAACAAACACCATGACTAATGTTTTCATTCTGCCCACTGTCCAACTTTTCTTGTTATATAATTGTATTTATTTACATTTTAGGTTACATTACAGATAGCATGCTTATGACAGTGCATTATGACTTTGAACAAAACACTGACACTGTCCAACTTTTCAAAACACAAACAAATATATTCTCACTCACTCATGAAGGATGGTGTTTTTCAAATCTCCAAACTAGTTTCATGAAGTCTGTCATTTAAGTTATGTAAAATAGTCATACTGTACTGTATGTGCCAATGTCTGTTTGTTGTGCCTTTCAGAATAATCCATGACTGCCAGTCTTTTTCTTTTTCTTCTCCACATCTGCTATTCAGTTGTGAGGTTAGACAGATGCCTTACTCAAGGGTAGCCTCGTGAGACCAAACTTCAGGTCTTCACTCGCAGCGGAGTTAGGTTAACTCAAGGGTGCCTCAGTCGTGGATGTGTGTATGGGACAGTCAACCACCATTTGCTCTCCAGCCCGAAGCCCTAACCTGTAGAGTAGACCATGGCTTCCCTTAATATTTGTTCTATTGGTCTGAACAATAATGAGAGGAGTATCAAAGTGATAGTGGTGTCTGTCTGCAGGCTTCTAATAAGTTATTGTGAGATCTTACCTCAATGTGACACCCAATCAAGACACAAGCCATTTGTTCCAGCTTCTTAAACCTACAGTACTGTACTCCTTCTTGGACATTTATAAAGTAAGGCCCTTCCCTTTTCCTTCCAGCAGCAGTTCTCAGCTGTGTTTCCCCCATGTCATGAAGAATCATTGCAGTAGGCTAGGAAACGGTAGTAGTGTTTTTTTGCTTTCAAAGTCTAG